>JAWQFJ010001084.1:10000-25000 GCA_034096865.1 Theodoxus fluviatilis | reverse complement strand
TAAAAACACCTGTGTCAGTACTTCTGACTCTTCAGAGTGCTTGTAGCACCTGTACACTTTTCTTTTAGCCTCTGCCTGCTATATCATCCTGCAAAGCATCAAGGGACAGTTTGGCTGTAAATACAAAGCCAAGGTGTGTGTGTGTGTGTGTGTGTGTGTGTGTGTGTGAGAGAGAGAGAGAGAGAGAGAGAGAGAGAGAGAGAGAAAGACAGAGGGAGAGAAGAGAGAGAGAGAGAGAGAGAGAGAGAGAGAGAGAGACAGAGAGACAGAGACAGAGACAGAGACAGAGACAGAGACAGAGAGACAGAGAGAGTGTGATGGGGAAAGTTGTTTCCCAGAGATCACTTGAGATAGGCTTGTTTTTGCGGGTTAGTAATCCGGCGACTGTGTGCGTTTTTGCGCTGGAAGTTTTGGCGTGAGTAGAATTTGAGTTCTGCCCCTGGGATGGTGAGCGGTGTTTTGCTCTGAAGGCTGAATAATGCTGAGTTCGTGAGTAAATCGTGAGACGATGGCTATGTTAGCGAAGGAAAAAGTTAGCATTCAGTCGGCCTGATTCTGCCTAGCAGTGAGTCTGCCACAGCCATGAGAGGGGAGAAGTCGTTCTGTCGTCTGCCTGCCCACAACGCTGAGAGAAGAGAGCAGACAGAGCCTGCCTTGAATAGGCGTGAGTCTGCCGTCAGACTGTCTAGAAGTTGCCTACTGTGAAGAGCCTGCCTTGAACAGGCGTGAGTCTGCCGTCAGACTGTCTAGAAGTTGCCTACTGTGAAGAGCCTGCCTTGAATAGGCGTGAGTCTGTCGTCAGACTGTCTAGAAGTTGCCTACTGTGAAGAGCCTGCCTTGAATAGGCGTGAGTCTGCCGTCAGACTGTCTAGAAGTTCCCTACTGTGAAGAGTCTGCCTTGAATAGGCGTGAGTCTGCCGTCAGACTGTCTAGAAGTTGCCCACTGTGAAGAGTCTGCCTTGAAGCTGCTGGGTGAAGAGAAGAGGCGGACGAAGAAACTCCAAGTGAAGGCGGACAGAGAGAGAGAGAGAGAGAGAGAGAGAGAGAGAGAGAGAGAGAGAGAGAGAGCGAGAGAGGCAGAGAACGGGCAAAAGGTGGAAGGTTGGTGTGGACATTTTTACGGGTCGATAGTTTTACTTATCAAGGGCTGACCTGCGCGATTTTATGTTATAATAGTAGAAGGCTGATCGATACGTGTTTTAAGTTTATAGTGAAGGGCTGAGCGAGATTTTACTTGTGCTACTGTGCTTTTTCCATTTTTCCCATTAGGAAGGGAGTAGAGGAAAAAGAGCTGTAAATTTTATGAGATCCACATATCCCTGTAACATTCCTTTTACTTTTATTTTTTCTACCCCTGTTACGGGCATGTTTTGTGATTGATTATAAAAACATGTACTGAACCCTGGGAACGTGTTATTTCATTCTATGGATCCCCGTGAGAGAGAGAGAGAGAGAGAGACAGAGACAGAGACAGAGACACAGAGAGAGACAGAGACAGAGACAGAGACAGAGAGAGACAGAGACAGAGACAGAGAGAGATTGAGAGAGAGAGAGAAAGAGAGAGAGACAGAGACAGAGAGATTGAGAGAGAGAGAGAAAGAGAGAGAGACAGAGACAGAGAGAGATTGAGAGAGACAGAGACAAAGAGGAAGAGAAAGAGACAAAGAGAAAGAGATAAAGCGACAGCGAGACAGAGAGATTAACAGAGAGAGTGAGGAGAGAGAGAGAGTGAGAGAGAGAGAAAGAGAGAGAGAGATAGAGAGAGATAGAGAGAGAGAGAGAGAGAGAGAGAGAGAGAGAGCGACACACGTGGACAGTACACATTCACAGACGGGCGCACAGAGAGACAGGCAAAAAATCGAGTACACAGACATACAGACATTCACAGAGAGACAGAGAGACAGAGACAGACAGACAGAAAGACAGGCAGACAGACAGACATATACACACAAACACACACACATACACACATATACACACAGACAGACACACAGAAAGACGAACGGACGGACGGACAGACAACAGACGGGCGGGCGGGTGGACGGGCGGACGGGAGAGCGGACAGACGGACGAATGGACAGACGGACAAACGGACAATGAGATACACAGATACATAGTCAGACTGTCAGTCTCACAGACATACAAACGAGCGCAAAGTCCAAGATGTATAGCAAGACACAGTAAACGCAGCTTAATTACAGAGGATTGAAATAAACCCTCCTTCTTTTACTCGAATCCATGAGAAAACAACTAAAGACACACACGTACACGTGCACGCACACACAAACGCACCCACCCATTTACCCACTCAAGAACACATGCAAACAGGCATAAACGCGCGCGTGCACGCGCACACACACGTACAGGCACACACACACACACACGTACACGTACACGCACACACACACACACACACACACACACACGCACACTCGCACACACACACACATACACACGACATGGAAAACAGACTCAACAGCTCTGCTGCACAAACCTACTGAATGTGGGTGAAACAGCACAGACACGGTCGTACCGTTGATTCGGTGGCTTTCCTGGCAAGTCCCAACGAGAGATTGATGTTGGCGCTGTCTCCGTCCAACAAAGCAAACACACCCGCAATATAGCCTGCTTCGTAGAAATGGTTGCCCCACGCTATCTGCCTCGTAAATCACACAGTGCAGGCCGACTGCCGATCTGCTCGTGTGCTCGTCCTGTCCTCAGTGACAGGACGGATCAAGGACTGGCGGCAGCGACCACACCGACACTGCACGGGCAGGGGGCGTGGGTAGGGGAGCTGTGACGCAAGACCACAGCTCAATGGCGCGAGGGAATTGTGTCCTCCTCCATGTGGAGGAAAACCGAACCCTGCTGGAATGGATGGATTGGGTTCTTTACGGCTTATCAGCCTTTATAGGCTATGTAAGGCCATCGAGCACGATATCCACTAGAATAGTTTACAGTAAGCGCAATTCAAATCACAATGTCCCTAGTCATTCGCCTCTTATGAATCGCGTAGGGAGCCGCGATGGGTCAATTCTGACCCACAACCCACTAGGGGATTATACCCTATCGGAGGGACGAGGCGTTATCTTTCTGTGACAAGTGTCTGGCCTTATGAAGAGACGAAATGGCGCACCAAACTCAATATTATAAGTGAAGACTGCATCAAAGATGCGAGGGCACAGATTCAAAATGATGAATGGATTTTGTTCAGCTTATCAGCCTCTGTAGGTTATGTCAGATCATCGACTACTAAATTACTACATGTAGTTCTGGTTAGAGTAGGAACAAGTGGAGTCTCGTTTTTTCCCTAGTTATTCGCCTTTTACTAATCTTGGTAGGGATGAGACGCGGTGAATCTGTTCTCACCCGACCTCCCCTTCCCATTGGAGGTCGCACAGAAACAGACAAGGAAGTAGGAGAAATCGTGAGAGGCTTCAGTGGCCGAGTGGTTAGTGCGCTGGACTTACGGTCGCTTGCGACTGGTGGGTACGGCGTTCGAAGCTGCGCGGTCCACAGTGTTGCATCCTTGAGCAAGGTGCTTAACTCGCATTTGCTTCTCCCCACCCGAGGAGTAAAACCGGGTACCAAATGGCCCTCTTCAGGGCTGCCAAAAACAGCCCTCCTCAGGGCTTCTCCCCAGGTCCTTCGGATGAGACCTTCATAAACCGAGGCCTAGTGTGTGATACGCATTCACAAAACATCAAAAATCGCGCACTATAAAGATCCTGACACTCATGTCCTCGACGGGTGAGTGCCGGCCACAGATAAAATACCCAGCATGCAAAAAAGTGTAGCAGTTTCACCAGTATGTTGGTGTTGGCTACCTAAGAAGAAGAAGAAGAACACATTGCGATGGGGCGTTCAAAAGGCTTCACGGCCTATATCTAGCCTCTCAACTACTACTACTACTACTACTACTACTACTACTACTACTACTTGAAATGAGAAACTCCGCAGTAGGAAAATCGCTGTTGAAGGGGAACAGGGCGTCAGCCTACTCCTACATGAGGTACCCGTATGTCAAGCAGTATGGAAAGACGCAGTCACGAGCAAAACTTGCCTTAAAGCAGGATAAGGCCGCACGAGATACTGGAGGACGCTGTAACAATCGAAGATGTAGGAAAAGTCGTGAGAGGCTGCGATGTGCACTTTAAACAGGCAAAAGCCCGCAGCTTGATGTTTTGCCTCAAGCAAAGTAAATTAATGACACCGAATGATCAGTGACGAACTTCGGCAATCTTGAGCCTTGCAACGAAAACAGAATGAGACAAAGAAACACAACATCTCGTAGTGGATGAGTTAAAATGCTGTCACCAGTCATGAAAAGAGGTTATTATACATGTGCGTGTGTATCTAGAAACTCTTACCCCTTGTCAGATCAACATACTCCGACACGCATGACTGACAGCCACCTTCTAATTCCAATGCCACGTGACTCCTTCTCAAGTAATACGAGTACACACTGTACGTGCCTTGAAAATCGACCCTTCAGTTGACCTGTAAATGCGCTGGTATCATTGTTCTATGCTCTGGAGCCTCCCCGATGCACTCTTTATTGCTGCTCAACAATCTGTGATAAAACGAAAAACGGAACAGGTGCAGTGGCCTCGCAGACGTAACAGAGAATGGGTGCTGCGGCGTGGGGACTATAGGAACAATGAAACAGGATATGATGTGTGAGCTCACAGCACAAAGGGGGAAAAATGAAATAAACGATTCGTCGAGTTACGAGTGGGTCCTCGACTTTGGGTATGGATGCCATGCTATTCAGTAAGAAAGAGGCAAACAGTTGCTGTGTTTAACTGAGAAAATATTAAGAATAAAGCGTGTAACTGCGGATGATTAGGTCAAAGCATATAGTTTGGGTAAGGCACATGGGACAATTTACTTGTAACACTGAGGAATAAAATTAATCGCCTAATCACACGATACGAACAGATGGAAGTTATCTCGTGAAAGACCAGAATAAAACCCTTGCACGATCAAAATGACATTGACGAATTTAAGGGAGGGAAAATGTCTCGACTTTAAGAAAGGAGTCATGATTATGGAGTAGAATTTGTGCAAAGAGCTACGTTTGGATTAACGCACAGATTGCGTTTAAACAAACTGGGGAGAAATAGCAAATAACAGGGAAAGACAGATAAGCACTAAAGCGCCTTCCACGTTTGGGAGAACAAACGATTGTCTGAGGCGAAGGGATGTCGTCGCATCATGCATAGATTTTCCTCCGCCACAACCAGTGCCGCCTCAGTGAGCATGAGAGGAGAGCTCAATGGGCCGCTCAAGACATGTAGCGCTCGATAGCACTCCGAGCGCTCGGTTCTTGAAAGGGCGAAGCACCATCGAGCGCTTGATAGCCCGCTACGCGCGTACATTCAAAATGGTTGCTTCTGGTGAAGTGAAGGGCAACAACATCAGAGATGTGCGCAGTGGCAGACGTTTCGACCTGCGATTACCACCTAAGCTGTGTGAGAAGTGAGAAAAAATTAGGCTGAAATTTTTTGGTGATTATTAGAAAGAATATTTGCTCTGAAATGATAGCCTGGTGAGATGTAAGCAAGTAATAAACAAAACTATATCCAAGGAAGGTAAAAACCTCTAGCCTACTTTAACAATTAGATTGTTTTGGTTGGGTCGACTACTTGAAGAACGGATGGCTGCATGTCAGCATTGTCGTTTCGACATAATTTTCAGTTCGAATTGTACCGAAACTTGATGCTACTTTCTGCGCAGCTGCAGAATATTTCACCAAAACATCCTCAAGGTATGCCCGATCAACTGGTTCGCTCAGTTCGTCGGGTTCTGAGAAGTTTCCGCCTCAACACTCCACGCTGGTCAGCATTCAGGAAGCCATCTTTGTATATCTAGGCAGTCGAGAGCTTGATGAGGCCTCTGAGCGCACTCCAAGGTCGATAACGACCGAAGGAGGGACTATTACTACGGACTGGATTTCACTGAGTTCCTGGTTGGCTATGCCTTTTCTACATGTATGTACATGGACAAAATAAAGATACACAATTTGATTAAGGTGATTTTAATTGCATGTCAACATGGTCACTGTGGTCAAACTTGGAAAGAAGGACGTCGAAGTACGCTATTCTAGACACATCCGGTTGAGTCACAGCCACAGGCTGGCAGAACACTAGGAGGAAGGTCAAACAGGACGATAAGCGGTAGGATTTCCTCGTGCTAACAAATTCCCCTCTTTATCCATCACGTTGTGGCTCCATTTGGCTGATGAGTGATTTGGCACTGAAAATATTTCGAGTCACTTGCAACGGGACGTGCAAGAATGCATAAGATCTCAAAATGTGCTTATTTGTTTTTTGCCTGAGATCTACTCTATTACAAGAAATGGAGACTATCCACGGGAGAATGAGAGAGAGAGAGAGAGAGAGAGAGAGAGAGAGAGAGAGAGAGAGAGAGAGAGAGAGAGAGAGAGAGAGACTTGAGACGACAGATTCACGCATGAAGGGAAACCATGACCTTTCATATTGTATAATTTAGTTTCTCACAGCAATCAGCATCAAGAGCCGAAATAGTGAAATAGCGGAAACAGTGGATCAGCTGAACTGATGAAGCATCAAAGACGAAAACTGCATAAAGGAAACCGGGATAGGAATGGTTTCCCATGATTAAAAATTGGCACGACGAAAGGTAGTGTACGTTGGTGGTCAACGTGACAAAATGAGCCACTGGCGTGAATGACAGATGGATCTCAGAGGAACACTGAAAGAAAGGTATGGTGGAATACTCGTAGTAAGGCATAGCCAGGAGGATTTCAACCGGGAACTGTTGCAGGAGGCCAACCAGTGAACGCGAAGCTATTCAGCACTGTATTGTCTAGATCTGGCAACGTGTCGATGGGCAATAGATGAGGTAGGCAAAAGGCCACTCCCGACATATGTTCCTTCTCTATTTCCTCCCCACCACCACCCCACTCCCACCCCCACCCCCGCTCCCCTACTTCCTTCTATTAGACCCCGTGGTCTCAGGGTTGTCAGGCTCAAGGCCAGCCGCTCAATTACGGCAATATGACAGCATGCAATCAGGGGCACAGTGGGGGTACAACTACCGTTGATTTCAGACAACACGACAGCATGCAAGCAGGAGCACAGTGGGGGTACAACTACAGTTGATTTCACACAGCACGACAGCATGCAAGCAGGGCACATTGGGGGTACAACTACAGTTGATTTCACACAGCACGACAGCATGCAAGCAGGGGCACAGTGGGGGTACAACTACAGTTTATTTGACACAGCACGACAGCATGCAAGCAGGGCACAGTGGGGGTACAACTACAGTTGTTTTCAGAACACACGACAGCATGCAAGCAGGGCACAGTGGGGGTACAGCTACAGTTGATTTCACACAGCACGACAGCATGCAAGCAGGGGCACAGTGGGGGTGCAACTACATTTGATTTCAGACAACACGACAGCATGCAAGCAGGGGCACAGTGGGGGTACAACTACAGTTGATTTCACACAGCACGACAGCATGCAAGCAGGGGCACAGTGGGGGTACAACTACAGTTGATTTCACACAACACGACAGCATGCAAGCAGGGCACAGTGGGGGTGCAACTACCGTTGTTTTCAGACAACACGACAGCATGCAAGCAGGGGCACAGTGAAGGTACAACTACAGTTGATTTCAGTCAACACGACAACATGCAAGCAGGGGCACAATGGGGGTGCAACTACAGTTGATTTCACACAGCACGACAGCATGCAAGCAGGGGCACAGTGGGGGTGCAACTACAGTTGATTTCACACAACACGACAGCATGCAAGCAGGGCACAGTGGGGAGTATAAATGCAGTTGATTTCAGACAGCACGACAGCATGCAAGCAGGGGCACAGTGGGGGTGCAACTACAGTTGATTTCAGACAGCACGACAGCATGCAAGCAGGGGCACAGTGGGGGTGCAACTACAGTTGATTTCACACAGCACGACAGCATGCAAGCAGGGGCACAGTGGGGGTACAACTACAGTTGATTTCACACAGCACGACAGCATGCAAGCAGGGCACAGTGGGGGTACAGCTACAGTTGATTTCACACAGCACGACAGCATGCAAGCAGGGGCACAGTGGGGGTGCAACTACAGTTGATTTCACACAGCACGACAGCATGCAAGCAGGGCACAGTGGGGGTACAGCTACAGTTGATTTCACACAGCACGACAGCATGCAAGCAGGGGCACAGTGGGGGTACAACTACAGTTGATTTCACACAGCACGACAGCATGCAAGCAGGGCACAGTGGGGGTACAGCTACAGTTGATTTCACACAGCACGACAGCATGCAAGCAGGGGCACAGTGGGGGTACAACTACAGTTGATTTCACACAGCACGACAGCATGCAAGCAGGGCACAGTGGGGGTACAGCTACAGTTGATTTCACACAGCACGACAGCATGCAAGCAGGGGCACAGTGGGGGTGCAACTACAGTTGATTTCACACAGCACGACAGCATGCAAGCAGAGGCACAGTGGGGGTACAACTACAGTTGATTTCACACAGCACGACAGCATGCAAGCAGGGCACAGTGGGGGTACAGCTACAGTTGATTTCACACAGCACGACAGCATGCAAGCAGGGGCTCAGTGGGGGTACAACTACAGTTGTTTTCAGACAGCACGACAGCATGCAAGCAGGGGCACAGTGGGGGTACAACTACAGTTGATTTCAGTCAACACGACAGCATGCAAGCAGGGGCACAGTGGGGGTGCAACTACATTTGATTTCAGACAACACGACAGCATGCAAGCAGGGGCACAGTGGGGGTACAACTACAGTTGATTTCAGACAACACGACAGCATGCAAGCAGGGGCACAGTGGGGGTACAACTACCGTTGATTTCAGACAACACGACAGCATGCAAGCAGGGCACAGTGGGGGGTACAACTACAGTTGATTTCAGACAACACGACAGCATGCAAGCAGGGGCACAGTGGAGGTACAACTACAGTTTATTTCAGACAGCACGACAGCATGCAAGCACGGGCTCAGTGGGGGTACAACTACCGTTGATTTCAGACAACAGGACAGCATGCAAGCAGGGCACAGTGGGGGTGCAACTACAGTTGATTTCACACAACACGACAGCATACAAGCAGAGCACAGTGGAGGTACAACTACAGTTGATTTCAGACAACACGACAGCATGCAAGCAGGGCACAGTGGGGGTACAACTACAGTTGTTTTCAGACAACACGACAGCATGCAAGCAGAGCACAGTGGGGGTACAACTACAGTTGTTTTCAGACAACACGACAGCATGCAAGCAGGGCACAGTGGGGGTACAACTACCGTTGATTTCAGACAACATGACAGCATGCAAGCAGGGGCACAGTGGGGGTACAGCTACAGTTGATTTCAGACAACACGACAGCATGCAAGCAGGGGCACAGTGGGGGTACAACTACAGTTGATTTCAGACAGCACGACAGCATGCAAGCAGGGCACAGTGGGGGTACAACTACAGTTGATTTCAGACAGCACGACAGCATGCAAGCAGGGGCACAGTGGGGGTACAATTACCGTTGTTTTCAGACAGCACGACAGCATGCAAGCAGGGGCACAGTGGGGGTACAATTACCGTTATTTTCAGACAGCACGACAGCATGCAAGCAGGGGCACAGTGGGGGTACAACTACAGTTGATTTCAGACAGCACGACAGCATGCAAGCAGGGGCACAGTGGGGGTACAACTACAGTTGATTTCAGACAGCACGACAGCATGCAAGCAGGGGCACAGTGGGGGTACAACTACAGTTGATTTCAGACAGCACGACAGCATGCAAGCAGGGGCACAGTGGGGGTATAAATACAGTTGCTTTCAGGTTGTGGGTTACAGCTTCACATGTATAATGGATTGCTGAAGGTCCGTCAGGTTGCCCCACGTTGCTAGGGAAGATTATTTCAGAATGAAAATATAACAACTAGTTGGGAAGAGGAGGAGGGGGTGGGAAAATGGGGGAGGGGAACAACAAAACTCCAATGCATATCGTATAAAGAACAATATGTGATATATGATATCGCAGGAAGCTCATGAATGTCGATCGGACAAAATCACATTTCACGATGGCAAAGTAGAACACTCCGTTTCGTGGAATACGGTTCTTCTGGCAACTGATTTTGATAGCGGTTTCGATCAAAGTTGGGTCTTGACTTTGCGTTTGAATCGACTTTTGTTATGAACATCGCAACGAAGACAAGAACAGCACTGGACAACCAACGATTTGTGAATTTACTATGGCATCCGTGGAGAAGGCTTCACGCAGACTCTTGTTACAAGGGCTCTCCAAGTGCCCTGGAGCGTGATTACAAGTGCGGGTCAGACGTCAGGCATTTTCTGCGACAACAGAATGATCTACTGGAGCAGACAAGGAACCACAACGGCAGTCGGTCGCCATTTTCTAGCTCTTTCAAGAAGCACGAGTCGCTTCTAGATTACAAACACTTCACAGTAGCGTCTTGATCTCAACGTCACGGAGGCTAGCATCATGACATTGTTCTCACGGAGTAGCCTGCTTGTTCCGCGGACCTTAATCCGGTAGAACGTGGTGGAGACATAATCTCTGCACGCCTTCGGGAACGGCTGAGAAATCTTCTGAAGTTTGAACAGTGTCTCGTGTCAGAATGGAATGCTTCTCATAGGTCATGATTTATATTCCATTTCAAAGCTTGATCCACTGTGTCAGCGAACTAAGACCAACACTAAAATGAAGAATTTTCCCTTTCATACCGACTGGCCACTTTTCAACGCTCTCCATACACCAGCAGTGATTTCATACATAAATTTGTCACGCCGATTTACTCTTTTGGTGAATTTTAGCAGAGATGATAAAATTGATAACATTCTTGGATGCATATTGTTTGATGAAGAAGAAAGAAAAATCTCTGAGCTGCGCAGATTTCTGCAGCCACTTAAGACACCATGCCATTTAACTTAAATTAAAACAGGAACACATTAAGAAGGCTGTTTGACTTTTCTTTCAGCTGGCCATGTAGACGCGTAATTGAAATGTTACAGGAAAAGGAAGCCCCGCAGAGATCGGGTGCTCTCTCCACGATGGACATGATAACAGTAGCTCGATGAGACATCTGCAACAACGGGGACGCTGTTCTAGCATTACTTTTTGTAGTTCGTTTCTTCTTCTTTGAAAAATATGCGCTGTGGAGTTTCCTCACACACACACACACACACACACACACACACACGCACACGCACACGCACGCACGCACGCACGCACGCTCTCACACACACATTTACGTTTAAGACAAAGCTTCTACTAATGGGAAGGTAACGTAGACAATACAATAAATTATAGTTGTTCTCATTACATGTGGCGATTGGGAAGGATCCCAAAGGATGATTTCTGGAAGGCCTGTTGTAATTGAGCAACGTTAACTCCTACTCCGCCGTAGTGGCCATCTTTTCTAACCAATCAGAACGCGGAACTAGAGCAAAACTGCGTCCTGATTGGTTAAATAAGATTGCTACGACGACGAAGTAGATTGAAACAGGCCGTAAGTCTAATTGCCAAATGTTCGATGACAGCCGGAATCCTTTGCATGTAACTCCAGCATACAGAATGTTTTGACATAAAGCCACCAAAGGGTAGTCTAAGGTGGCTAGAAACGTTAAAGACTGGCGTCAGAGTCGTACGTGTAGATGGAAATGCAATAGTCCATGCTGAGTACAATAATCAAGTTGGAGCAGAGCCAGGTTTTCTTTCGGCAGACAACAGGCCATACTTAGTCACATCCGGATGATCTAAACACCCAGTCACGATTAGGCCTTGGTCCATTCGTCCCGTTGACCTCCTTGGCTTTGACGTCCCCGCACCTTGTTTTCATCTCGCCCCCTCGCCTGCCCTTCCTCCACACCCTCCATTAAGTCTCACAGTACAGTCACGCATACAGACTGACCCAATTTTGTTCTCTTCCTGCGCAGATCTATTGAAAGAGGCACAACGTATTTACAAAACCCACTGGCGTTGCTGTGGTGGGGAGGGGAAGACAAGTTTTCCCTGGGTCGCAGAGGATTTTTTTTGTACAACTCCCTTTATTCGGCCACTATTAATGCCAGCTTACGATACCATTCAGCTATTGACTCGATGCCGGCATGGGAGTTTTACTGCGTGCGTTTGCAATTATTTGAAAACGCAGTCGGGGCCTTCCAAAGACGAGCGCCTTCTCAGGAGTTACTTGCCTTTTTTTCCAACCTACTCCTTGACGTTCCTTCTGCTTAAGGCAGTAGTGCCAGTTATGAATTTTGAAAGTCATCGTATGTGAAATATGGCCGAAAGTATGTTTTCCATATCAATTTGTATTCAATTTAATGTTGAATATGACTATGCTTTGTCTCTGGGGGAAATAGTATTTCATAGTTTAAAGCGTTGGGAAGAATACACCTACTGTTCACTGTAGTAATGAGGTATGAGAGCTTCAGATTAAATCTTCTAGGTTTCCACGCTTTCACCGCATGTGTTGGATTTCATACATTATATCTCTATGTTCTGAAGTTTGACTTCCTTGAAACTTGGCACGTTTGGTTAATATAGTCGGCTGCATGGGATGACCCTTTATCAAAACTGAATCTTCTTCTTTGTTAGAGTATAATTCATGCAAACACATCACAATTAGACAGCATTTTAAAAGTACAACCTGTTGGGTGAGAAAATTGGACCCAAAATATTCTACTGACAAAAGATTATGGTTATTACTGAGCACCACCACCTTGAGACACAGATAAAGAAAGATGTTAGGTTTTTTGTTGCACCTATTCATCCATAGATGGGTGCTCAAACCGCACGCTATTAACCACTGGCCATTACGCTAATAGTTTTATCCTTTCAGCACCATTTCCCGTCCCTAAGGAGCATGCGATCAGGCTGCGGAGGAACGCTCCAAATTGAACGTCCACAGTTTTCCAGTTGAGCCCTCACGGGTACCCGCGTTCCTCCTGGATGGGGAGATGCAGTGTGAGGAACGCATCTTGCTCGAGGATGCAACTCTGTGATCCATGCAGCATTGAGTGCTGCACCCACGAGTCGTAAGGGGCTGCGAGTCATGTGCCTTGACCATTCGGCTTACCCATCCCTTACTCCTCTTCCTTTCTCTATTCCCCTAATCCTCTACCACTTCCCCTTTCTCGTCCTTGAGATTTCAGAGAAACGTGGATGACTGACTGACTGACTGACTGACTGACTGACTGACTGACTGACTGACTGACTGACTGACTGACTGACTGACTGACTGACTGACTGACTGACTGACTGACTGACTGACTGACTGACTGACTGACTGACTGACTGACTGACTGACTGACTGACTGAGGTTTAACGGTTTAACAGTCGGAAAAGGCTGTAAAAGGCCAATCATTTATATTAAACACGCCCTACAAAAGGGTTACGTAAAGAAATGTTTAAAAACACGTTCATAAGCTACAAAACAAAGACTAGAGAGTAAAAAGCACTAAAGTATAGATCAGCACTGGTAATAAAAACCGATATACTTATAAGATCTTATCACAGACGGAGGGGATGTTTGAAAATATCACATATCAAATTAGACATTGAAAATCTCTGACTTACAACAGTAGGCTTATAGCCGGGGCACTCCACCAGGATGTGCCTCACAGTCAGCCTGCAAGTACAGGCGAGGCATTCTGGTGGTGGAGGCTCAGACCGCAGCAAATAAAAATTTGTCTAGAATGTCAGGGAAACAAGTCAGAACAGAGCACTCCGACACTACAGGATTTTCCTCTACGACAGTCACGTCGTTGCTGTGTAAGCTGTATTGGGCTTGACAGGTTGCCTTGAGCACTCACTGATGAAGAGATTCGAAGTTTATAGTGCAAACAGATTTAGTGAAACCGATCTGTCAGTCTCTACCCTGCACGTTCTTTCTATGTTCCTCGGCCTCGTGGTGTTAATCAGTGGTGGTACTGTGGTGTCGCCACTAGAGCTAGTCTGTATAAAAAGACGCTAGGACTCATAAATTTACTATCACCGATTGTTTTAATGTGGCACATGAAATATGAACAACGACGGCTAAACGCATTTGCTTCCATATCACTCCCCTCTGAGAGGAAAACCCATTGTATACAGAGTCAAGAAATGTACACCCAATGGTACTTTAAAACACACCACCACTTGAACAACGGCTTTTATATAACTTGTGCAGTGTGACACAGGTGTGCTTTAGAATCTTGTCACGACCCCCCTGTTCTACAGCGCAATCCTAGCCAGTCTTTCTCTGTCGCGCCTTCTCTGTACGCGAGTCACGCGCTTGTATATAGCTGCAACAAACAAGAAACAGTTTATTAGCGCATGGAATGGCTGTCATTCGATGACATTGCGAATCCCACAAATGCGGCGAGTTTGCTTGGACACATGCACTCGATCGATTTCATTAGTGATAGGCCCAATGGCAAGACGTGTACCGTACCGATGTCACCCTGTTGCAGTGGCAATAGCGGGTTAAGAACGAGAGCCGAAATGGCACGGACAACGGGACATTTATATCTATTTCCATCAGACGATTGTTAAGGACAAATGACCAATCCCAATGAGAATCACAAGAGTTTTGGAACCTTAGTGCCTTTAAATATTATGTCATGCATAGAACTAGTATGTAGGGTGTGTCGGCAACCATTCAACAGACACGTCTTTGCACTCTCACAGACCAGAAATGAATCATATGGTGCTAGTAGTGCCGAAGATTATGCATTTCTCGTTTCCATTTCTGAGCAAGATATTAATCGACTGCAAAGGATTTGTAATGGAGTCGCAAATGCATATGCGCACAGAAATAAACACCCTGCATCATCCAGACGAAAATGCCTCAGAAAATTCCGTTAATGATTACTCTAGTGTGTTTTTTAACATTCAAAACCTATTGCTGAAGGGACTTGTATGTTGCTTTTTTTAAAGTGTAATTTAATGCCAAGCACAAATCAAATAATTACCCT
>JAWQFJ010001084.1:0-7500 GCA_034096865.1 Theodoxus fluviatilis | reverse complement strand
ATATAGCACACTTCTGTACAACTCAATGCGCTGACATAACCACATTCACACGCAGACATTCATCAACACGTTTACCCACATAATACAACTCATAATACAACTTACAGACCTTAGAATAAATACAACAACATACATGACAATGAGATACGATCAAGCCAAAGCCAGTCGGAACATGTGAGTCTTCAGTTGCGACTTAAAAATAGTTAAAGCGGGTGCGTCACGCAGGCCAGCCGGCAGCGAGTTCCAGACAGAGGGGGCATTGAAACTAAAACTACGCTCACCAAAAGATTTTGTACTACGTCTAGGAATTTTGAGAAGCTTTTCATTTGCTGAACGAAGAGAAGGGGATGGTTGATATGTGCGAAGGGATGCCGAAAGATACACAGGAAGAGTACCATCAAAATGACGGTAGGCCAAAATAGCAATTTTGTACTGGCAACGGAATTTCACGGGAAGCCAGTGTAGATGCCTAAGTATGGGAGTCACATGATCGCGTTTTCCCTTCCTCAGCACGAGGCGTGCTGCGCTGTTTTGAACGCGCTGAAGACGGTTCAATTGTTCTGCTGGAAGACCCGCCAAAACTGAATTACAATAATCCAGCCTTGAAGTGACCCTGGCAGTGACCAGTCTAACACACGCAGTGTCAGAAAGATATTGGCGAATGGATGCAATGCGGCGTAGTTCAAGAAAACAGGCACTGCAAATACTGCTGATCTGTTTACGCATCGACAATGTCTGGTCAATCTGAACACCGAGGTACCTAACCGAGCTCTGGAATGGAATAGAGCTACCCCCGATGTCAGTGGAATCACTCTTGATAAGCCCGAGACTTCACCGTGCCCCAACAGGCATAACTTCAGTTTTATCTGTATTGAGCTTGAGCTTGTTGCTCCTCATCCATGCGAGTACATCATCAACGCATGTCTTGATATCTGACTGTACATAAGGAAATTCCTCGACTGATGAGCTCTTCGACAACTCTGTGTCGTCTGCATATTTCTGAAAATCACACTCATGCCTAGCTATCACATCTGAAAGGGGTTGCGAGTACAGAGTGAACAAAACTGGTCCTAAGACCGAGCCTTGCGGGATACCAAAAATCAATGGAGATATCAACAATGACGGAGTGTGACCGATCACGAACATAGGACGCAAACCAGTCCAGGACAATACCGTGAACTCCAAAGTACGAGTGCACACGCGTTTCCTTTCCATGAAGTCTTGGTGACGCTTGGTAAAGCAGTGTCATTCTTCTGTTCTTTAGTTGTGTTGTAAAGTCATGGAAAATGCTATAGAATGATAGACGTATCCAGCTACAAAGCGAATCCCTTCAACGGGGACGTTGCTTAGTTACCTGAGTGTTAAGGCAATGTTGCTTTTGAAGTGTCACGTGACGTTGCTTCGCAGAGCTTCCAGACAGTCTGGTCCATTCTCAATTCTAGAAAGTTCTACAAGTACTTCAAAAAGTATGTAAGTGCGAGTACATGTGTACATGTGAGAGGACGGGGGATGAGTATAGGTGAGAATGCGTGAACGACAGAGCTATGAGAGCAATAACAGCGATCCTGTCCTCACGAGATTGAGCCCCGAAAGTGAAAGTGAATTGCAGTTATAGTATCGCTGTGAACTGATAGTATCGCTGTGAATAAAGGTTTTCGAAATGACACTCGGACTTGGATTTTCAACTTTCCCAGCGCAAGCTAGGAGAACCCTCATGTCTGCGCGATGTTGTGAAGGAGACGTCGCAACATTTGGTTCAGATTTTGTCCGTGTTGCATTTCTTCATCTCATCTCTGTTACTGAAATGTCATTTGAGTGATTATTTGAAGCATTTTTCAGCACTAAAAAGACGATAGTGTACATTGTATCTCTACCCGTTATCTGTTTACATCCTTTAAGGGGTTTGTAAAGCTGGAACAATCCAGCCGGTGTTAAAGTTCAGAAAAATGATTCTTCACTGAACTAGGATGGCTTTTTCTTGGGAGGAAGCCACGTCAACACATCGTAAAGGTATTTTAATTTGTGACACGTACTGCTTACCGTGACATTTGGTTTACAGCAAATCCCCATTGTGACATTATTCAGTAGTGCCAGATCAGATTCCTTCGCATTTAATGACGTTTCCAGAGGCTTGCTCGTCACTTTGTTCCCTTTCCCAAGCGCCGTGAGACAAAGACAGCGCACTCGGTGTTCTGTGTTCCACTTTAATTAATTGCATCTTCACTTTCCTCAGGCGATGATCCAGGAGATTGTGTCTTTTCCTGAGGTTCAAAGCAAAGATGAATCACGTATTGGGCACGTCACGTTACGATGGAAACGCCGTCAACAAAAAACCGGAAGGAAACGCGATACCGTGATTCGTCATGCGCACAAAACCTTAGCTTTTCTCATAACGTCCAATCTCGTCTGACTTTCCGATCTTTTCATTCTTTCCATTTCAAAGTGAAAGCAGATCCCAACATATCTTATTGTTTGATGTCCCGTTCTCATTATACAAAATAAACTTTCATCACATGCCTATAGATATGTTCCTTGAAACCCTTTTTCCTTCCCAAGAGAGACCAAACAAGTTTTATTCCACGAGGAAAATTGTCGCACCACAGTTGTTGTTGTTATTATTGTTTAAAGAAGTTATTTAGTCTTCATTGTAGAGAAAAACTAATACCACTCACAGGATTCTCAAGCTACAAAAGTACAATAGAACCACGCAATCATGCAGTGGGCATATAGAATGCTTGCGTGAACATGGCAAGAGATGAATTTATACTGAGTGGCGTGTGTTTGTGCAAAAGTCATACTTAGTCGTCGTTTGGGCAACTGAATCTCTCTCTCTCTCTCTCTCTCTCTCTCTCTCTCTCTCTCTCTCTCTCTCTCTCTCTCTCTCTCAGACACACGCGCGCGCATATACACACACTCACCTTACCTCATTTCATCTTACCTCACCTCAACTCCTCTCACCTCAACTTAACTCATCTCAACTGACCTCACTCCCTACCACGTCTACAGACAATTTCTCATCATTTACTGCATACTGTGCGGGAGCAGCAGTTGGCAAATATCTTTCACAATACATGTACATGTCAACGATATCTAATGCATCTGATTTTAAATGAATGCTTTCACTTTTGCATTTCATGGATAGCGTTGTCCTCGTCGTCGATGTGGTATTAGTGGTTCTCTGTGCTTTGCGCTTGCCACGAAAAGTTTCGAAACAAATGTTGAAAAGAAATGCCAAAGAGGGGCTCAGCTGGGCTAAGATTGGGCTACAGCTGGGCTGGTCCGGCACTTGCCCTGCCTTATCCTGACTGGCCCGTTCATACCCATCAATTTTGCCATTTCAAATGCATTTGCCCGTTTGCCGATCCGTGGCGATGGCGCGTTATTCAAATTTTCACCTGAATGGGCCATTCTTCATCTCACAGAAACTAATATCAGGTGAGTATTTGTTGTTTCATATTCTCTACTATATAGTAGAGAACCATATATATATATATATAAATAGTACAGAGGGAAAACTTATTAGAAACAGGGGGAAGGCGTTAATCGATGCCGCTGAACGCGACGAATTTCAATTGCCGAGTCGGCCGACTCGCAGTCGGAGCTAAGATTGTGTACAGTGCACATTATTACACAATCTTTGGTCAGAATGTGAAACGATATGAGACTTTTCGTCTGTGTTCAAGCTCGGAATTCAAACATATGTAGATGAGTTTGAGCCCTCTTGTGAAAATTTTCAACACAAATTAGTGTGCTTCTGATGCAAATCACGCGGACACGGTGGCGAATGCACTATAGAGAGACAGAAAATGTGAATGCTTCAGCTAAGTACTATTACTTGTATTAGTACCAGTTGCAAACATTTGTAAATCCATGATTTCTTCATCCCAAGTATTTAAAGGTAAAGTTAACGGTGCTCTTTTTTATATTGCGACTTTTCCGCCCATTCATAGATGTGCTCAAACCGCACACATTTATGTGAACAATGGTCTGCAAGGGCAATACATTGAGTATTGTAAATGCCAGGGCCCGTATTCACAACGGCGATTTATCGGCGATTTATTTTAACCCCGATTTATCTCTAAACTCAAACGATTCCAACTGCCTGTTCCGCTCTCCCTTGGCTGGAAACCAGTATATATAGCAAAGCGCAACCTAGGATCCTCTGACGAGCGTACCTTATCTAACCGATCAAGATAACGCGGGGCTAGGGGATAAATCGAGTGTTAAAAAGATAAATCTCCGTTGTGAATACGGGCCCAGGTTATGAAGTTATTATCATCATCACCACCGTCATCATCGTCGTCGTCATCATCATCATCATCATCATCATCATCATCATCATCATCATCATCATCATCATCATCATCATCATCATCATCATCATCAATCATCAATCATCAATCATCAATCATCATCATCATCATCATCATCATCTACAATTATTATCTATATACACGTGGTTTTTATATTCATAATCATTTGTTTATTATCACCTCCAGAATTTAAATTGGCACTGTCGTCACTACCACAAGCACATCAAATTATGCAAAGATGAAGCATGATATATAATTACAATCTTCATTTCTACTTTGGTAACTGAATAATATATTGATTTCAATCATGCATCTATGTCCTTCTGTACCGCTGATTACAAAAAGATCTTGAGAGCAGAGCAAGGGCACATTACTGCTCAGAACTGACTTCAGCTGACAGCAGCAGCAGAGTCCAAAAGTGGCAAAAGGAAAGGAGAAGCATGCAGTATGTTTGTTTGGTTGTTGGTTTGTCACCTCTGAGCTCAGGATGTTTTAGGCGTGTATTAAACGCACGGGATCAGTGTTGACGAGAGTGAGTTTACTTATATTATGTTTATTGAAAGGGACAAAACTGTTGGAAATGACAGTTGTGATGTTGTGTGCCACCATGTGCTGTGGATTAAAGATGACATCGATGACTGTGGAAATGATTATGCTAACGTCTGCTTTGGGAAGGTCATTACATTTTAAATGAGGACATGGACGACGATTGTGATGGCGGTGAACATAACAAAACCGATTATTCTTATTGAAGAAAAAAATCAACTTAGAAGATGAACACTAACCAGACTGATTGATCTGACACAATGGAATCAACATGGCCGACGGCGCCCCTCATTCCTCGCCATATCTGTTTCCACCGTTTTGCCGTTACTCTATTTCCCTTGGACTTTCCAATCATTTTCTGATTGCGTCGCCCGGGACGCTGTTGCTATGGAGGCGACATTTAAGGAGATGTCGTCAATGCTTTTCCTGGAGCTGCTAAACGCATTATCAAGTCTGAATAGTATCAAAGACCCTATATACACTAAGACCGCGCACTCGAGCGATTTTCCATTACGCGAAGCGAGGTCAGAATTTAGAGTTACGTCCCTTTGCGAGAACATGCTGTTCCGCGATTACCAGTGTTGTGACATAGAGACTTCGGTCGGTTTCGAATACTGTTTACAAAGGGTAAGAGGTCTAAACGATTGTTTTTTTCAATTCGAACTTAATGCAGGATTTCTTACCGTCAACCACACATCGTGCACACAATAAAGAAATAAATCTTAACTTACTTTAATTGTCCAGCAGAGATTGCAGCGAGGTGCATGACGAGGCTCACACGAGTCAGCAGAGATCGAACGAATTGTCGAATATTTTCAGTCAATGTTGAAGCGTGGCTCCGTGTGAGCAAAGATTCCTATATATATAGGTCTTTGATGAGAGGAACATGAGTTTGCTATTGAAAAAGCAACAGTCCAGTCTTTCTCTGGATCGCATATTTACAGTTTAAATCTTTCCAGTCATGTTTTCATCGCACAAGTTTTCTGCCTTGGGGCCAGAGTGCAGGGAAAGTTACAGGTGGCAAAGTTTGATGATTTTTCTGTTTCTTTTCAAGCACTTCTGTGAAAACGATGCAGTGCAGTCTTTCAGTGTAGAGTTAATTCGCACTGTGAGGAAAGTGCTGATTATGGAAGTCTTGAGGTTGCACATTCTCTGTGGGCACTCGAGCGATGGTGAATCGAGTTCCTTTTCAAGTAGGGAGACGAGGCGGGTTTTCACTCCGTCGGAATGCAGTACTCTCTCGATGTTTTTCTTGTGAATCGCCTCCAACTTTTCAACTGCTTGTACAAGATCTGCACCTGGTACAGTGAGCCCACCTTCTTCGGCATCATTAAATTCTTTCCGCAGAATGAATAGCTCGTTGTTGCTCCCTGTGTACAGTCCAGTCATCTTCTCCGTCATGATCCACACACGTAGCTTCTTGTCCAACTTGTCCAATTTCTTTTCCTTCTGGGATGAACTGGTGGTGGGAGCATCGGGTGGAAGATCAGCACAGGACTGATTTAAGTCACTGTCAGGAGAATGTGGTTCTGCATTTTGTTCTTTTTCCCAAAGCTCAAGTCATGAACGGAATTTCGTTTTTTCTGTGGATACGATCGCTTTTGTGAAACTCTGGGCGGGGGATTTGGTACCTCAAAAATGGTAGAAATGGCATTCCAAACTATAGTCTGTCCTTCTCAGCCGGACGCAGGAATTGATGTGATTCAAAATGGTTACTGCACAGCAAATAGCCACCAGAACGCAGTTGAATGGCACTTTTCCCTATTAAGTCTTGACGTCTTGTATTCTGGACCCATTTTTGGGCATCTTTCCTCTTCTCGGGGGAAGTGGAAAAACGAAATCCCACGGCAGTCGTATTTGTATCTGGCATTGGAGCACGCAATCGCAGAGTAGAAACCACCCCCGCTCCTTGACCTTTGCCGCTTCATTTTTCTGAACTTGCAGTGCAGCCCAAAACACAAGAAATTAGACTTCGCTGTTCTCCATGGGGAGCTGGGCTTAAAGTCGTCAAAACTGACTCGCCTTTTTATGTCACATCACACATATGGTGTTCCTAAGACGGGATCGTCGTCGTCTCTCTCCCATCGCATGCATCACCACTCTCCCCTATCCCTCTCCATCCCTAGACTGTCGTCTGTATATGATCGTCTCTATTATTGGGTTCTGGTATTCTTTCTCCCTCCGTCCATTACAGTGGGCAGATGGGGTCAACAGTGTCAGGAAAAAAACAATAACCGTACTTGGCCCAGCGGAAGAGTGGCGCCACGACAGCGTGAGAGAAAACAACGATGCTGAGAGACATAAGTTAGGGTCAGGTCCAGACAGGAAGACAATAGTAAACAGATAAGGGTGGAATGAGAGAGAGAGAGAGAGAGAGAGAGAGAGAGAGAGAGAGAGAGAGAGAGAGAAGAGAGAGAGAGAGAGAGAGAGAGAGAGAGAGCCCAGCTACGTTATGTACATAGACAGAAATTTACCGTCTAAAACCAAAAGAGTAATAAAATTAATATGCATGGTTTCAACAAACATCCAGAAAACCTATACATACCTTGTACATTATAATTCACACCAAACTTTATTCCTTTCACACACCACACGCACGCACACATGCAATGTTGTCAACGCAGCGCTCAGAAGTAGCATG
>JAWQFJ010001083.1:110000-115000 GCA_034096865.1 Theodoxus fluviatilis | reverse complement strand
CTTCGATAACTAAACATGAAGAACATGAATCGTCCGATGCTGAAGAATCATAGTTGATACCCGAGTCTACATCACTACGAACTGCACAAGGATCCGGTGTTTATCGAATGAATAAACCGAAACAGAAGTTTTATATAAAACTGTTTTCCCGAATTCTTTTTGTAAGCGTGCACGTGTTTGTGTGCATCTTTCTGTATGTGACAGCGTGCATTTGTATGAATGAGAGCATGTGTGTGAGTGCGTGTGTGCGCGCAAAGTTATGTATGTGCATGTGTTTGTCTGCCTGCCTGCCTGCCTGCCTGCCTACCTGCCTGCCTGCCTGCCTGCCTGCCTGCTTGCCTGTCTATCTGTCTCTCTCTAGGAGAAAAGCCTTTCACGCTGCTTTCTCGCTTCCCATTCTTTCATTCCTTCTTTCACCCCAGTTTTTTCCTGCGTTGATGTGTGATCACAATGTTTTCTACGTCATGAAGACAGAGAAAACCTCACGCTCAATGTGCTGAGAAGGAGGCAGCTGCATAATTTCGGTCGCCACTTTTTTACTGCTGTCGTCACGCTTTGGATTTTTTTCCGGCTCTCATTTTCTTTCTTTCAGTCTATTAATGTTAGTTTGAGCTTGATATTTTTTTCTTTGTACCGTCTTCTAAGTTCTACTCCTTTCATTACATCAGCCTGTCATGTCCTGGTTGTTTCCAAAGTTAAAAAGTCATTGGGATGATTGATCCATTATTGAGAAGAGGTGGCATCGGCGTAATGATGAGAATGTCAATCGAGGTTTTCTAAGTAGTTGAGTTAGATTTATTCTTAAAGTAGGCCCGATTGCTTTAGTCTTCCGCACCTTGATACTTCGTTTATTAAAAATAGATATATCTTCTATTTCTTTCAGCTTTTATTACATCACAAACTAATCAATAGATATCACGAAACGGCTGGTTGTAGCCGTTACTATGCAGCTAGCTCTTCCACTACAAAGCCAGTCTGGGCAGCAGTCACAGAGGCACACTGACATGGACACCCCCGGAACAGAGACAGGGACGTGCCGCTGGAAAACGAGGGAAGTAATCCTCGCCTCCTTCGTCGGAGTTTTCGGCGCCCTTTCCATTGCTCTCGTCGTTGTCCTCGCTGTCAGAGCAGATCTGTTTACATTATATACTCTTGAAAGCACACAGCTGCTTCCCTTCCAGGGACATAACTTGGGCACGCCTCCCCCGACTTGACTGGAGAATCAAGTCGAGGAAGTAGAGTGTCGGCCCGAAGCGCAAGGAAGATGTGCCAAGACGGTGAAAGACCTTGAGGTGTCATCGGGAGGCGAAATAATCCGGTTTTAAAATATGAGATGTAAAAGATTCAATCTGACGACAGTCTGGATGTGCATTCACTTTCTTCAGAATAATCACCCAAATTTTCATTCGAAGAAAAAACTATTAATACACAAATTTACTGCGATCACCAGTCGGACACAGTGCTACTGTAAACGATGTTGCTGGATGTCATAATTATAGTGAGCGTTATCCATGTTTACTCAGCCATCCCTTACACCAGTTACGCAACTAAGACAATTCTTAGCTTGAATTCATGCCGAGGACGAGGACACAGTGTGAAGCAAAGGACCTACTGTCAAAGGAAAGAAAATTATGAAAATGTATGATTTAGCACTGAAATGACTTCTCAGACCGGTCTCTCGAAATTAGGCCACGAGGCTTACGCCATTTTTTCTGCTGCGGCGTCACATACTGCACATGTATGTCGAGAAAGCAAGTTTCAGGACGAAAGTTTGAGTCGAGCGTGTTTGTAGAGGAGGTGGAACAAGCATTTTCTCTATCACGTGATCAATGAGCGACTTTTTTGGAAATTATCTCCCTTGCCGCCGCTTGGCGGCGCGTCGGCTCCAAGGGGTTTGGTTGGTACACAGTGACAAGTTCTTTCGCTTAGATTAGACCTGAGTGTTCGAGGCTTTTTTTATTGTTTTCTTGCTGTCGCTTTCAAATCTGTTCACAGTACTAGGCTGGCTGGTTTACTTAGATGTGATTTTTTTTTAATGCGTGCTAGCTGATATTAGGTTTAGAGCTTGAATTTTCGATATTACACAAGTTCTTTTTCGCTTACAACTCCAGTGTTCGAACCAATGAAAACCACGGAAAGAGATGGCCGTTTCGTTCCTTGCATCTCATTGGCCAGCTTGTCATGAGGTCAGCCCGTGATCACGCGCTGACCTCATGACAGTTGTAAGCGAAAAAGCGAGTTGTAAGCGTAATATCATTGAAAATTCAAGCTCTAAATCTAATATCAGTTAGCACGCATTAAAAAAAATCACATCTACGCTTACAACTCGCTTTTTCGCTTACAACTGTCATGAGGTCAGCGCGTGATCACGGGCTGACCTCATGACAAGCTGGCCAATGAGATGCAAGGAACGAAACGGCCATCTCTTTCCGTGGTTTTCATTGGTTCGAACACTGGAGTTGTAAGCGAAAAAGAACTTGTGTAATATCGAAAATTCAAGCTCTAAACCTAATATCAGCTAGCACGCATTAAAAAAAATCACATCTAAGTAAACCAGCCAGCCTAGTACTGTGAACAGATTTGAAAGCGACAGCAAGAAAACAATAAAAAAAGCCTCGAACACTCAGGTCTAATCTAAGCGAAAGAACTTGTCACTGTGTACCAACCAAACCCCTTGGAGCCGACGCGCCGCCAAGCGGCGGCAAGGGAGATAATTTCCAAAAAAGTCGCTCATTGATCACGTGATAGAGAAAATGCTTGTTCCACCTCCTCTACAAACACGCTCGACTCAAACTTTCGTCCTGAAACTTGCTTTCTCGACATACATGTGCAGTATGTGACGCCGCAGCAGAAAAAATGGCGTAAGCCTCGTGGCCTAATTTCGAGAGACCGGTCTGAGAAGTCATTTCAGTGCTAAATCATACATTTTCATAATTTTCTTTCCTTTGACAGTAGGTCCTTTGCTTCACACTGTGTCCTCGTCCTCGGCATGAATTCAAGCTAAGAATTGTCTTAGTTGCGTAACTGGTGTAAGGGATGGCTGAGTAAACATGGATAACGCTCACTATAATTATGACATCCAGCAACATCGTTTACAGTAGCACTGTGTCCGACTGGTGATCGCAGTAAATTTGTGTATTAATAGTTTTTTCTTCGAATGAAAATTTGGGTGATTATTCTGAAGAAAGTGAATGCACATCCAGACTGTCGTCAGATTGAATCTTTTACATCTCATATTTTAAAACCGGATTATTTCGCCTCCCGATGACACCTCAAGGTCTTTCACCGTCTTGGCACATCTTCCTTGCGCTTCGGGCCGACACTCTACTTCCTCGACTTGATTCTCCAGTCAAGTCGGGGGAGGCGTGCCCAAGTTATGTCCCTGGAAGGGAAGCAGCTGTGTGCTTTCAAGAGTATATAATGTAAACAGATCTGCTCTGACAGCGAGGACAACGACGAGAGCAATGGAAAGGGCGCCGAAAACTCCGACGAAGGAGGCGAGGATTACTTCCCTCGTTTTCCAGCGGCACGTCCCTGTCTCTGTTCCGGGGGTGTCCATGTCAGTGTGCCTCTGTGACTGCTGCCCAGACTGGCTTTGTAGTGGAAGAGCTAGCTGCATAGTAACGGCTACAACCAGCCGTTTCGTGATATCTATTGATTAGTTTGTGATGTAATAAAAGCTGAAAGAAATAGAAGATATATCTATTTTTAATAAACGAAGTATCAAGGTGCGGAAGACTAAAGCAATCGGGCCTACTTTAAGAATAAATCTAACTCAACTACTTAGAAAACCTCGATTGACATTCTCATCATTACGCCGATGCCACCTCTTCTCAATAATGGATCAATCATCCCAATGACTTTTTAACTTTGGAAACAACCAGGACATGACAGGCTGATGTAATGAAAGGAGTAGAACTTAGAAGACGGTACAAAGAAAAAAATATCAAGCTCAAACTAACATTAATAGACTGAAAGAAAGAAAATGAGAGCCGGAAAAAAATCCAAAGCGTGACGACAGCAGTAAAAAAGTGGCGACCGAAATTATGCAGCTGCCTCCTCAGCACATTGAGCGTGAGGTTTTCTCTGTCTTCATGACGTAGAAAACATTGTGATCACACATCAACGCAGGAAAAAACTGGGGTGAAAGAAGGAATGAAAGAATGGGAAGCGAGAAAGCAGCGTGAAAGGCTTTTCTCCTAGAGAGAGACAGATAGACAGGCAAGCAGGCAGGCAGGCAGGCAGGCAGGCAGGTAGGCAGGCAGGCAGGCAGGCAGGCAGACAAACACATGCACATACATAACTTTGCGCGCACACACGCACTCACACACATGCTCTCATTCATACAAATGCACGCTGTCACATACAGAAAGATGCACACAAACACGTGCACGCTTACAAAAAGAATTCGGGAAAACAGTTTTATATAAAACTTCTGTTTCGGTTTATTCATTCGATAAACACCGGATCCTTGTGCAGTTCGTAGTGATGTAGACTCGGGTATCAACTATGATTCTTCAGCATCGGACGATTCATGTTCTTCATGTTTAGTTATCGAAGTTGTAATCCAGGAAGTACGATAATCGATTTCGAAATTTCCTTCATCTTCCCACTCCGGATCAAAAGCAAAAAACAACATCGGGATCGTCGTGCAAGTATAGTTTTCATCAGATTCTGCATTTCTTCGTTGATTCATTCGAAATAAACCACTCAAAACATAAGTAGGCTATAGTGAATTGTCCCAGGTTCCAGATTATCTTACATTGTTGATCAAGCACAAACTTCAGCGGATCAAAAGAAAATAAGATGTCAACAGGCATGTAAACAGCAAAGAATGCCGAGCTTTGGCTATACATGTACCTTGTACCAACGTTTCCAGAGCATTAAAATTGTGTGACTTCTTAGTTTAAATCTACTCTTCAAAACTGAAGAGCTGCGAGAGATTCCCTCCCCCTTGACCACAAGTCGCAATTTTGCGACGTCCGGGCAGCGAGCTTTTT
>JAWQFJ010001083.1:50000-102500 GCA_034096865.1 Theodoxus fluviatilis | reverse complement strand
TACGGGGACAATATCCGGACACACAGACGGGTGTCTCTCTGGTACTCGGATAAAGACTGGCCTTAGTAAAGGGCTTCTTGGGTCCCCACCCATGACTGACGTTATCAGCGCGGCTGGGGGTGGGGATAAGGCACGTGCGAGATGGTCTCCCCCTGATCTGAGGGCCTCCTCACGTCCACCTGACTCTTGTGGCTGCAGGCTTTGGGGCAGATCTGGACTGGAAAGACTGCAAAATGCAGATAAGGATGAGTGTTTCCTCTATCTCCAGGATGCACGCCTGTAGTCACGCACATACGGCAGCCGCACATTGAGGCACCTGACAGCCTGCACTACTACAACTTCAACAACGGGATTTGGGGACACATGAGTTTCTTTGATCACCTATCTGTTACCTCTATTATTACTACTATCACTACCACCACCACCACCACCCCTACCTTAATCACTACTTCTATCAGCAGCTCCACCACTACCACTGCCATCGCCACCGCCATACACTGCTAACGCCCCACCATCACGCAGCCAGTCCTGTCTTTGCTCAAGACAGAGAAGGTTGCACACAATAACTTGTGTTCAACGCTGCTAGGCAGAGCGATGGGCACGTTCCAATTTTGACATCGACCCAGTTCCCTATCTCTTGCATCGTTTGCACGGCTCAGATCGGGATATGCCAGGGTGTGGAGCTGGATGGGAAAACTGTGTATAATGGATGAGCGTCGTCCTACCTGTGGACTCAAGACACTGATCAGATGGATTGTGGGCGTGCAGCTTATGCATCTCATGGGGCCAGGGCTCAACTTGTTCTGTGCAAAGAAGTCTGGAGCTTCACACGGAAATGGCTTGAGGAGGGTGTTTGTTTCTCAGTTCCTGATTTATGGAGGGCGGACCTTATGAGCTGTTTGCCAAAACATCCAAACACGAGGGTAGGAAGTAAGAACTCAAGTGCCTATCTTTTTTCCTCTGGTCTCGTGAACCGTTGTGCGTGGCGGAACTTCTTAGTTTCTGAGCGTCGGTGAGTGGAGTTAATTTGTTCTCCATGGTATTTGAAGTGGTTTTTTTTGTAGCAATGTTAAAATCATTTGCCTTCAGATCACCCCCGTGCCAGATTTACCGTACCTGCTCTATTTTAAACGGATTCCCCACCCCACCCACCCCTTTACTGATGACGTACTCTCTCAGCACGTAAATTCATTCTCAGTACTATCAAAACATTCACATCTGAAATATTGTGATCCCTTTTTCTCTTCTTCCAGCTTTCATCAAGTGCACCTGTCTTGAATCGGAGTTTTATCCCAGGCAGTCTGCCGGGGTCTTTCTTCCTGGTTCGTTAGATTCTTTTCCGTGCCCCGGGCTGTCAAGATTCTGGGCCTCACACGAGCCAATTTCCGCTGGATTTGTTGGAAGAGGGAACTCACTCCTGTCGACACTCAGGTCTACTTCCCAAACTTCTGACAAACCAGAGACCACGTAACGGCGTCAAAACGCAGCTCTTGCTCACGCACAGGCAGGTCTTTCTTACGTCCGCGGCTGTTCCGAGGGCCCTTCCCTGTTTGCCTGATTAGTCGTGCCAGGAGCCCTCACATGGACAGGTGAGGCCGGCCGCAGCTGATTGCAAGCTAACGAAGCGGAAGGACCAGGAGTAAACTGAGCAGTCAGCTTGTAGCTTTATCTGCAGGAAAAACTCTGCCCTCGCTCGGTGTTTGCGAGTCTGGTGCGAGTGCCTCGAGGAGGAAATCTTTCAGGACGGGTGTAAAAGAGAACTCAGTAAAGCTCTGGCATGTGCGTTGTAGTCTCGCGTGCGGAGTCCATGATGTACTACAGTTTGATGGCGCTTTGGGTTGTGTGAAGCTGCTTGATGTCGAGGAAGGTCACTTTCAAAAACAGACTTAAAGCCTGTGAAGCTAGCTGCAGAGTACTTTTATTCAGAGGACTGCTATTTCGAAGAATGTCAGTGCTCGAGGGAAAATGAAACACACCAGTTAGAAATGGAACAAAAAAGTTGTGTATGCCTTGTAGTTCTCGTGCCCATTGAAACTGGATATATCGCACTGCGGAAGTTTACGTTGTTTCAGTTTGTTTTTCGTCTAGTAGAGCTGATCTAGCACTTGTTCGTTCGACAGTAAATGCTCGTCCTTAATATTTACCACTACTGTTCTGTTCCTCCTCTCGCTACCTCCCCACCATTTGCAGACCTGTTCAATCTGTTACTGCATCTGCTCCTCTTGCTTCTGCCTCTGCTCTTCTTGCTTTTGCTCTTCCTCACCCTCACCCTCCTTCTGGTCCAGCTCGTCCTCCGCCTCGTCCTCGTTCTCCTCCTTGTCGTCGTCGTCGTCGTCGTCGTTGTCGTCGTCGTCGTCGTCGTCGTCCTCCTCCTCCTCCTCCTCCTCCTCCTCCTCCTCCTCCTCCTCCTCCTCCTCCTCCTCCTCCTCCTCCTCCTCCTCTCTCCTCCTCCTCCTCCTCCTCCTCCTCCTCCTCCTCCTCCTTCTCCTCCTTTTCCTCCTTTTCCTCCTCCTCCTCCTATTCCTCCTCCTCCTCTTCCTCCTCCTCCTTGTCCTCGTCCTCCTCTTCCTCCTCTTCTTCCTCCTCCTTGTCCTCGTCCTCCTCGGCCTCGTCCTCGTCCTCCTCCTCGTCGTTCCCCTCGTCTTCCTTCTCCTCGTCCTCGTCCCCCTCCTCCTCGTCCTCCTCCTCCTTCCCCTCCTCCTCTTCCTCGTCCTCCTCCTTCTCCTCTTCCTCGTCTCCCTCGGCCTCCTCCTCGTTCTCCTCGACTCCCTCCTCCCCGTCCTCGTCCTCCTCCTTCTTGTCTTCGTCCTCCTATTTCTCGTCGTCCATCTCCTCGTCCTTCTCCTTGTCTTCGTCGTCCATCTCCTCGTCCTCCTCCACCTCCTCGTCCTCCTCATCCTCGTCCTCCATCTCCTCGTCCTCCTCCTCCTCGTCCTCCTCCTCCTCCTCCTCCTCCTCCTCCTCCTCCTCCTCCTCCTCCTCCTCCTCCTCCTCCTCCTCCTCCTCTCCTCCTCGTCCTCCTCCTCCTCCTCCTCCTCCTCCTCCTCCTCCTCCTCCTCCTCCTCCTCCTCCTCCTCCTCCTCCTCCTCCTCCTCCTCGTCCTCCTCCTCCTCCTCCTCCTCGTCCCCCTCGTTCCCTGTCCTCGATCTGTCCTCGTCCTCAGTCGTCGTCGTCGCTCCTCCTCCTCGTCCTCCTCCTGCTCGTCCTCGTCCCATCCGCCTCCTTCCTCCTCTCCTCCTCCCTGCCTCCTCCTCCTACCTTCCTTCACCTCCTCAGCTCCTCCTCCGCCTACCTAACCTCACACATCCTCCTCCTCCTCCTCTACCTCGCCTCCTCCTCCTCACCTCCTCCCTCCTGCCTCCTCATCCTCTACTCCTCCTTCCTCCTCCGCGTCTACTCCTCCTCCCGCATCCACTTCCCTTAACCTCCTCACATCCCTCAGTCCTCCTGCCTGCCGTCGGTCTTTCTCCTCCTCCTCGTCTTCCTCCTCCGCTTCGTTTTTCTCCCCCTCGTTTTCACCTGCTTCTACTCCTGCTCTTCTTGCTTCTCTCGCTCTTCCCGCTCCTGCTCCTCCTCCCTGCTCTATGCTCACCTCCTCACTGCTGCTGCTCCTCATCTGCTCCTTAACTCCCTCTCCTCCTACCTCCTCCTCCTCCTCCTCCTCATCTACCTCCTCCTCCTCCTCCTCCTCCTCCTTATCTTCCACCTCCGCCCCTTCCACCTCTCTCCTTGCCTTCTCTTCCACCTTCTCTCTTTTCCTTCCTCTCTCTTCTTCTCGAGAATCTCTTCCTCTTCCGTTTTGTTCTCAGTAACATGGTTCCTTTGCGCTACCTCTAAAACGATCGTGTCTGTATGGAGGGATCGGGATGTTGTTGCAGCACGCGACGAGTGTTATGACACCTAATGGTCCAGAGTGAAAACCGTGGAAAGCGATCTTGTCGAACAGGCTGGCAGTTTATTTACGGACGATGAAGCAGACTTGGGGATCTGGTTGTGGAGTTGACAAGACCGGCATATGGCAAGGGCCGTGTGGAGGGTTGTGTTTTCTGGCAGCAATGTCACTAGTCTCTTCAAAAACCACTCCTTTCAAACAGTCATTTGTTTTCATAAGCCATGCACTTACATGATGTTCCCTCAGCTGTCGAGGTTGCCTTTGAGGGGCGCTGAGAAGCATCGCTTTCTTTCATGTGTTTAGGTACATCGCTTGTTTTCAAGTGTATCTTACTTCATCTCAGTCCAAGATTGAAGGAAATAAAGATTGAAACAACAGTCGATACCAGAGTCGACATGAAACGTTACTCAGAACAGTTTTGTGCAACAGCTTGCGCCATTTTTGTCGGGGATCAAACAAAGGCGTTCCCACAAGGAGACCACCTTGGCGACGGAAACGCCTCGTGGCTGACAGTCCTGTGGGCAGCTGAGCCTGCGTAATGAGCTTTAAGCTGTTATTGATCACATGTGCATGAAAAGATGTCCAATGGTTTCTGATTCAGACCCAGTCGGCCAGGGTTTTGTGGAGAAAAGGGGCACCGGGGTTAGACTTTTACGGCCGGTTCCGAGTCATTCGAGCAGAATTAGAGTCTGGAGTGATCTGAATGTCTCCACAGGCTTTGATGTCTGCACATTTTGTGAAATTAAAGCAAGATGAACGGACCTTACCCTCAGTACATAATTAGCCAATTAAGGTAATGATGGCTCAGACAATGACCACGCATGCTGTTTTGTATTGTATGCATCATTTATCCCCTCCACGATTTCGACCCAGATGAACGTGCACGGTGTGCCTGAAGTGTTAGCAATATTTATCATTCAGTACATTTAGAGAAACACCATATCATGATCAGAGTGCACATTTTGAAGGTATTAAAAAAGGAACAACCACGCACATTTCGAAAGTAGACATCCTTGCCTTTTGGCAGTCAGCAAAGATTAAGAGATACGATATCCCAGAAACGAGTGAAGAACGACAGACTTGCAACGTGCGATGAACCAAAGACTCTTTTGTCCTCCACTGCAAAGTATCAACAAAGCAGCATGAAACACAATTTTGAGTGTTTGAAGTGATCAGATGTTTTCATCTGGCAGAATAAAAACCTTTACGAATAGTTGGTTTTCTGTTTCACGGCGCAGAGAGCCGAACGGTTGGGCGTTGTAAAAGTTACCGAATTGGTCAATACCTATTAAGTTGAGTCATTAAAAAAATAATTTCACTCTCTCTGGGAGAAAAGTATTTCAGAACGCTGTAAGATTTCTACAATAGTTTTTATTTGAAGAAATGCACTTAAAGCAAAGAGAGAGAGAGAGAGAGAGAGAGAGAGAGAGAGAGAGAGAGAGAGAGAGAGAGAGAGAGAGAGAGAGAGAGAGAGAGAGAGAGGGAGGAGGACCGGGAAAGGGGGGATGAGTTAGACAGAGTTTTTTTCTTTTAGGTTGAACCTCTGCCTGTCTCCTATCCATCTTGACACCCAATGACCCTGTCCTCGCTGGGGAAGGAGATTTCCCTAATTACCGCCACTTTATCACCCTGGCTCTGTAATGGCTGCGCCACGTCCAGGGGCTTGGCATGGGAAGAACCAACATTGGCTGCAACTTGCATGAGAGAGTCCTCGCTCTGGGACGACAGGCAAGACTGGAATCCATTACAGCTCTCCCCGACCTTTCCTCCCTGTGGTCAACTCTGCTGGAACAGTCGTTTCCTGGCGCAAAGAGAGGCGTGAAGAACACGGGAGGGATTCCTCGGAGCGGATCTGAGTTCTGCAAATTTCACCAGTTTTCCAAGGTGTTGGCCCATTAGTTGGAGAATCTCAACCTGGCCAAGAACGTTAAGGGGAATTGGAGACTATACATGTAGGTCGGAGTGAGGTAGGGGAATGGAGATGCATTGCTGAAACAGGGGAAAGGCTATGCTCGAAACTTTATAACCATTGTTCAATAAGGGATTCCTTCACCTCCAGGGTATCTCTATGACCAATTTGTTTTGGGGATGGATTCTATATTTTAGTTTGGATTACTGAAGCTGCTGCTGTTATTATCGATATTGATGACACTGCATTGCTTGTTCGATTTGAAAATCCATTTTCCACTCTAAAATGATAATATAAATGTTTGCTCGACTAACATAGAATATATAGATACATTTTGGGTTTGATGATAAGGAAATAGAAGGAAATGCATAGTTTTGCGATAATTATGATGTGTGAAGGAAGATTGGGGCATAAAATTATTTAGACCACCGACATGTGTAGTGGTTGTGTGTGATGTGTGTGTGTGTGTGTGTGTGTGTGAGAGAGAGAGAGAGAGAGAGAGAGAACGAGAGGAATACCGAGGATGAGAGGAGGAAGGGAGATGATGAGAGAGAGAGAGAGAGTCAGATATAATTATCGCAAGAATTACGACATGTGCAATTTCTTAAACATACTAAAATGGATAGATAGTGTACCAGAGAAACAAAATTTAAATATGAAACTTGAAGTGACTACAATGACATACATAAAAAAAACAATTTTCTAAACATCCAAATGTTAAAAACAAATACATACATGTAGGCAATAGCCTCTTGGTGTACACTCCCTCCCCTACTCCCCCACCCCCAATCAGCCTGGACCCCTCCAATTTTCAGNNNTAGCGCCTTTGTGCCCTGGTGTGGGCCGAGGCTGCCTGAGTTACGTTAGCGTCTTTGTGCCCTGGTGTGGGCCGAGGCTGCCTGAGTTACGTTAGCGCCTTTGTGCCCTGGTGTGGGCCGATGTTGCTTGGGTGGGTGCCGTAAGGCACAAGGGTTATTACACTTCATTCTTACATTTATGCTGGTGTTGGTGTCTTTTATTTTATTTTCATTGTGCGGGCTAGGCTGACCCGAGGCCCAGTTAGCCGGTCCGTTACAGTACGCTACAGTTTCGCCTTTGTTAACTGTGACTAGTGGATGCGTTTAAGTAGATTCTTGAGCACACTAAAGCTTCGCCTTTGTTAACTGTGGTTGCACAGCTTTTTAAGTCGAGTGACAAAAGGTGGCACATTTACACCAGTTGGAGTCGACAAGTAAAGAGGCAAATGTGAAAAGTCTTGTTTGGGTTTGTGGTGTCACTGCACGATGCAATAAACCTATTGACTTCATCAAGTTGATCGAATGGTGATAACTAATCCTTGCTCCATGGGGAAGACTTTTAAGACACAATTTCCTTCCATTCAATGGTAACAGAGAAGAAGGGCATGTATATGAGCTTCTATATTGGTCACCCACCACCTTCTCCCTTTTTGATGTTTGTTCCACTGTGAATCTCCTAAATAAATTTAACAGTCATTCAACAGCTCCGTTTTTGTGTGTGTCTTGCTTTTACAACTTGCCTTGATTTCAAACGTAGAGCTTGAAATCATTGATCTCCGTGTAGCGCACTAGCTATTTCCGCATGTTTCAGTCCTTTTCTTTCTCCTTCGACTTCCAAAGCTGCAAAAAAACTTCTTAAAGACTTTAGCAGCAGATGGAGCAAGACAGAACTTTGACGCCCTGTAAAACGTTTTCATCAGCGGGAGGAAATGTAGGCCTTGGATTTTATTCAACTCGCAAATGCTCCTCAACACAGACGCTCTCTAGCTTGACATCTGCAGCCCATGTTATCGATAATTCCAGGCTCTGATCTGGACGAAAATCTAATACTCTCAAACCTTGTTGGCGGTGTGGGGCGCTCCACATTGACTCACACACGCATTCTCTAACTTCGAGTTGCTTTGATGGAGTCGGGTGCCAGTGTTGGTCTGTTGTCCAAACTTCATTTCCGTGCGCAATCATGCCAACTAGCACCCTCTCTGTAGGGGACGCCACCGCGTTTGTTCTAGGAGAGAAATCTGGGCTGGCGTGGAACTAGCAATCGATCTTGGAAAGTGAGGACGGGGTGAGGACTCGCTTTTGGCTTTAGAACCACGGAGGCAGAGAGCTTTGGGTTTTAATTAGCGCGCCTGGTGAGGAGTCCGATCGCATTATGGCTGTGTTTGACCCTTTACCCTTGCGCCCCAACACTGGCTCGCCCCGCAGACGTTCCAGCCATTGATTTTCTCTGCGTGTCCGGTCCACTGCTCACATGCCTCGTTTCAGCATCTTGTGCGTCACTCATCTCACCTGAACGATCAAAGTGTGTAACGAGCAAGCGAGCGTAAGAGAGAGAGAGAGAGAGAGAGAGAGAGAGAGAGAGAGAGAGAGAGAGAGAGAGAGAGAGAGAGACGGGGGAAGGGGGGGGGGTGAGAGTTGCGGGAGAGGAGCTGACTGGGTTTGTTGTTGTTTCGAGTGGCACAACATTTGACCCTGTGACCTTTCGTGAGGGGATGAAAGTTGGAAATCAAAGTAGCTTTGATCCCCTTTAAAGGAAACCTGATTCCTTCATTCCATACGCCCTTCCTTCTAAGTCGTTCCCGTATTAGGGATGAGGTCTGGTGTGATGTTGGATAGAACGCATTAAATGAGCTGTGGGAATATCTGCGAAAAGCTTAGTGATTCGTTCCACCGTGACTTCTACACCCCTATGTCTCCTCATTCTTGACTCAGTGGGTGTAATGGTAATCTGCAAATAATTCGCACATCCCTGAAAGGATTTTGCTGTGTATTTCCATTGCAAGCAGGTCCACCTTGCTGATATCCGCGTTGATTTAAAAAAGTGCAGACTAGCACGTCATTCGTGCCAGTATTGAACCATTCCACCATTCTGTGAACCCGAGTCACTCGCCTCTTTGAAAATTGTCCCACCATTCATCTGTAAAATGCCAGTCGCATTGGCACCGAAGTGATTATGCATGGCGTTTTAGTATTGGTACTGAAGTGATTGTGCATGGCGTCTTAGTATTGGTACTGAAGTGATTATGTATGGCGTCTTAGTATTAGTACTGAAGTGATTTTGCATGGCGTCTTAGTATTGGTACTGAAGTGAATATGCATGGCGTCTTAGTATTGGTACTGAAGTGATTGTGCATGGCGTCTAAGTATTTTTTTGGTACTGAAGTGATTACGCATGGCGTCTTAGTATTGGTACTGAAGTGATTATGCATGGCGTCTTATTATTGGTACTGAAGTGATTATGCATGGCGTTTTAGTATTGGTACTGAAGTGATTATGCATGACGTCTTATTATTGGGACTGAAGTGATTACGCATGGCGTCTTAGTATTGGTACTGAAGTCATTATGCATGGCTTCTTAGTATTGATACTGAAGTGATTATGTATGGCGTCTTAGTATTGGTACTGAAGTGATTACGCATGGCGTCTTAGTATTGGTACTGAACAGATTATGCATGGCGTCTTAGTATTGATACTGGAGTGATTATGCATGGCGTCTTAGTATTAGTACTGAAATGATTACGCATGGCGTCTTAGTATTGGTACTGAAGTGATTATGCATGGCGTCTTAGTATTGGTACTGAAGTGATTGTGCATGGCGTTTTAGTATTGGTACTGAAGTAATTATGCATGGCGTCTTAGTATTGGTACTGAAGTGATTATGCATGGCGTCTTAGTATTGGTACTGAAGTGATTTTGCATGGCGTCTTAGTATTTGTACTTGAGTGATTATGCTTGGCGTCTTAGTATTGGTACTGAAGTGATTGTGCATGGCGTATTAGTATTGGTACTGAAGTGATTGTGCATGGCGTCTTAGTATTGGCACTGAAGTGATTATGCATGGCGTCTTAGTATTGGTACTGAAGTGAATACGCATGGCGTCTTAGTATTGGTACTGAAGTGATTATGTATGGCGTCTTAGTATTAGTACTGAAGTGATTATGCATGGCGTCTTAGTATTGGTACTGAAGTGATTATGCATGGCGTCTTAGTATTGGTACTGAAGTGATTATGCATGGCGACCTAGCAGTCAGACGCCTGGTCTTCAAACGCTCGTCCTTCTTGTCTCTGAAAGAGATCGTTAGGAAGCGCGATTTTGCCTCAGACGGTCTAGCAGAGAGCGTCAGCCCAGGGTCTAACACTATCCATCACTCGTCTGCTCCGCCGCGAGTTCTAGCGGATCCTTTCTCGAACTTTGCCGTTCACCCGATATGACAGTCTATACTTGGAGCAGGATGTGTGTGGAATATTTAATGATTAATGCTATGCTTTAGAGAATTCCCATAGTGGCTATCTGTCTGTACAATTAAACGTCGCTCTGGACTGAAGAGTGCATTTGAACTTTTTACGTGCCTCTTATTGCAGAGCTTTGATGGTGACGTATTCCTTTCACTATGAATGGATGATCATTTCAGAGATGTTTCGTTGCAGTGATCTCGCTCTGGAGAATGATTTTAAAGCCGTAAATTACACTTTGAATGTCTCTCGTTTTGCAACAGTGATTGCACTTTCGCCTTTCAATTCCCATAGAGCTTTTTCTGTGTTCTACGGGCAACTGGCGGTTTAATGCAGGGGATCCCCGTTCAATTTGCATTAGTTCCCCAACTTCAAATGCCGGCGTGCATTTGAGAGGACCCAAGGTTTTTCATTACGCGTTATTTTTCCAGCTTGAGTTCAGTAATGACCTTTACCGAGCCTTTTCACAACGCGAGATCCTGTAATGAGATGGGCACGCACGTGTGGTTAAGAGAGAGAGGGGGATGGGGTGGGGGTGAGGAGGACATAGAGAGACCATGACACAGAGAGGAGGGGACAGAGTGAGGACGGGGGGATGGAGGGAGATAGATAGAGAGGGAGAGCGAGAGAGAGAGAGGGAGAGAGAGAGAGAGAGAGAGAGAGAGAGAGAGAGAGAGACAGAGAGACAGAGAGACAGAGAGAGAGAGAGATTTCCATAATTGCACCGTGCAACACGTCAGGATAATGCAGACAGCCGTGTCTGACGATCGAATCACTTGGATCTGCACGCAACCTTTAGCCTGGAGCCCAGGGATAGTCATGACGATTGTAAGGTAAAAAGTGGAAATGCAAAATCAATGGCACAGCTAATGAAAATCCCCCTGTGGACGAGGGGCAGGGGGAGTGTGAGGCAGTCCAATTACGGCCGTCTTGCCGCCACTCGGGCCTCACTCGTGGAGGAGAACCTTTGTCAGGCACGGTCCAGACCCGAGCTCCACAGGGACTAAAAGAAGTCCTTTGCCCCACATCGTCCCCTCGCATGCAGGGCTTGGCGTGAAACTGTCGCATCCAAGGCCCCGACTGCATGGGATTAGACTCTGATTCACTTTTCCATCTGAGAAATGTTATTTAATAGTTAATGACTAAGAGATTGGTAGAGGAAACATAGCCCGTCATCTTCAGGGGGGAAAAAGTGCGGGGTAACGTGCCTAGAATCTTTAAACATGTAGTTGCCGTTGTTTAAACCAGGCACATCAAAGGTAATTAGCGCAGGAAATAACGAGCCACGTGGAAACGAGGCAATTTTCAAGGTGTAATCATCCCGCTGATCAATAAATTAAGGAGGATTATCCGTGATTTCACGGCGGCGGCGTTCTAAGAAAATCTCAGCGCACCTTTTCCTGCTTGCACGACAGGCCCGCATCACGGACTCCGCTATTCAGAGCTGGCCGCGGTGTTTGCAGTTCTTCCCAAGTCATCAGCGTGGCCCAAGGGCTGGATGATCGGATCGCGTGCAAGACGCAGTTGCCTGCAGGCTTCTCAGCCCCGACTCGCTAGAACTGCTTGCCCCGGGCACCACGGGCAAAGGCCGAAGAGGCAGGACAACTGGCGATGTTTGGACTTCCTCCTGACACCATTGCCAACACGTGTGTCCGCCTCCTGAAGCTCTGCCGAATCCGGGCTGCTGAATGAGGAAACCTAAGCTGGTCTTGATGGCTCATGGGCCGTTGTCTTTTCTCGTGTGTCTTGTCTTGCACGCACATAGCGCGGACCGAACTACATGTGCACCCTCAAAGAAGACTTTCCCATCGCGGCAAATGAGATTTCTTGCCATTGAGTTCATTCTGCTACATCTTCTCTTCGAAGAGATAGTCTAGAGAGCAAAGTAAATAAGGTGCCACGACGTAACCTATTAATTTATAAGAATTGTGAGTTGCCGTGACCTCGACGCATGATGATGCGTGGGCACTGATTAAAGAGGACGTCTGTTGTGATTCAGTGGGTGACGCATGATGATGCGTGGGCACTGATTAAAGAGGACGTCTGTTGTGATTCAGTGGGTGACGCATGATGATGCGTGGGCACTGATTAAAGAGGACGTCTGTTGTGATTCAGTGGGTGACGCATGATGATGCGTGGGCACTGATTAAAGAGGACGTCTGTTGTGATTCAGTGGGTGACGCATGATGATGCGTGGGCACTGATTAAAGAGGACGTCTGTTGTGATTCAGTGGGTGACGCATGATGATGCGTGGGCACTGATTAAAGAGGACGTCTGTTGTGATTCAGTGGGTGACGCATGATGATGCGTGGGCACTGATTAAAGAGGACGTCTGTTGTGATTCAGTGGATGACGCATGACGATGCGTGGGCACTGATTAAAGAGGACGTCTGTTGTGATTCAGTGGGTGACGCATGATGATGCGTGGGCACTGATTAAAGAGGACGTCTGTTGTGATTCAGTGGATGACGCATGACGATGCGTGGGCACTGATTAAAGAGGACGTCTGTTGTGATTCAGTGGGTGACGCATGATGATGCGTGGGCACTGATTAAAGAGGACGTCTGTTGTGATTCAGTGGGTGACGCATGATGATGCGTGGGCACTGATTAAAGAGGACGTCTGTTGTGATTCAGTGGGTGACGCATGATGATGCGTGGGCACTGATTAAAGAGGACGTCTGTTGTGATTCAGTGGGTGACGCATGATGATGCGTGGGCACTGATTAAAGAGGACGTCTGTTGTGATTCAGTTGGTGACGCATGATGATGCGTGGGCACTGATTAAAGAGGACGTCTGTTGTGATTCAGTGGATGACGCATGATGATGCGTGGGCACTGATTAAAGAGGACGTCTGTTGTGATTCAGTGGGTGACGCATGATGATGCGTGGGCACTGATTAAAGAGGACGTCTGTTGTGATTCAGTGGGTGACGCATGATGATGCGTGGGCACTGATTAAAGAGGACGTCTGTTGTGATTCAGTGGGTGACGCATGATGATGCGTGGGCACTGATTAAAGAGGACGTCTGTTGTGATTCAGTGGGTGACGCATGATGATGCGTGGGCACTGATTAAAGAGGACGTCTGTTGTGATTCAGTGGGTGACGCATGACGATGCGTGGGCACTGATTAAAGAGGACGTCTGTTGTGATTCAGTGGGTGACGCATGATGATGCGTGGGCACTGATTAAAGAGGACGTCTGTTGTGATTCAGTGGGTGACGCATGGATCAGTGGTCCGATCATTCCTCGTGCGAGCGGGAAAGATGAATTTGTAAACTGCTAAACGGAGTTTGCAGGTAGTTATATTCAACTGAAAAGGTTAGTGATTCACATGTGTAAATATGGGCAAATTGAAACTCGTTCTGACCACCATTGTGGAGGAGTCTTCCACCATTCCCAGAACTGTCGCAGCGGTGCTTTTAGAATTGATGACGTTGTCCCATGACGACAAAATGCACTTGTAAAGGAGGACTCATGTTACAGCCAATGCTGTTATGCAGGAAAACACCCAGTCTGTGATTTATAATTCTCCTGTCTCCGAAGCGTAGTCGCAGCAGCATGGGTTTCTTGCATTCTTTTTAAGTAATCAATATAGCCTTTTGTGAGTTTACAGGTTCGTGGTGTTGAATGAAGATGAAATTAACAACCAAATGCTGAAGGATATATACGATTTAAACAGTTGTTAGACTTTTTTAATAGTTAATTTAGATGGAACTGGATAAATCTTACAATGAAGCAAACTCCCTCGACTTGCAATGTGCGCAGCTGTCTCTTCGGAAAACTCCATGATTGACCATCTCACGAGAGGCATAAAAAGTTGAGCCTTTTCCTAAGTAACAGCGAGCTGGAAGTCAGGTTGTGTGACTGAGTATTTTATCAACTGTACAAATAGTCTCATCGATAACTGATAAACTGGGCATTGAATGTGTTGTAAGAGGCTTTGGTCTCGATAGTCTAACGCAAGTTCCCCACGGCACGAGACGGAAGACTGTGCCACTGGAGTTCTTGCAGTCAGAGCCAGACAGGGCGACCGTCGCTGTTTTGACAGCCCGTGGTTTGCCAGACCAAAACACGCCATGCCCAGGCTTTTCGTGCCGCGAACTGACTGCTGGTATTGACTCGTTTCCCCTGCATGGCTGTAGTAACACTTAGGTGGAGTTCGCTGGCGTCTGCAGGGGCTGCAGGAGAGGACATGGCGCAGCTCTGTGGTGGACATCAGCCCCTGCTGGATTATTATATTGTCACCACAGTGGCTGGTCGTGAAGCCTGTTACGTGTTAGAAGTAAGTCAGAGAGAGTCTTCAATGACGTCAGCGCATCTACATGGCAACTGCAATGCGGAGACATGGAATCATGTGCTAACAAGTAAAAGTTTTACAGCTATTGACGCAGTTGGTCACCTTTGCTAATTATTTTGAAACACGTGAATTCCTTTTCAGATAATTATGTCATATATTTTTGTAGAAATACTTCCATTATAATCCTTACTGTCGTCATCATCACCATCATCATCACCATCATCATCATCATCATCATCGTCGTCATCGTCATGGTCATCATCATCATCGTCGTCGTCGTCGTCGTCGTCGTCGTCGTCCTCCTCCTCCTCCTCCTCCTCCTCCTCCTCATCATCATCATCATCATCATCATCATCATCATTACGTCGTCGTCGTCGACGTCACATCATTTGCTGCCCCTGCTCCCATTGTCAACGTCATCACCACATCAGCGTAGCTGACTTGGTTGCAAATGAACGTCGTTGCATTTGCCACCGCCGCCACAGCTTTTATCGTCATCGTCATCTCATTCTTACAAACATCTTTGACATCATCTTCACCAGGAAACTACTTCTCTCGCACCTTTCACGCAGGCATAATAAAGTCCTGGAGCAGCAGACTGCGGGTAGTGGAGTTGTCCCCCAACACCGTTAGAGAGTTGTGTTGCTCCCAGCTATTCCTCTCAGATGCTGATGCCATTCACTTACCGGATTTCCCTGGGAGGCCGGCTTTACGTCTCGGGGCTTGCAGGCCTCGTGGATTAGATGCTGACCACTCCCGTCACGGCCGCTCCCCAGGGAACTGGGGTACTTGACGACGTGGAGAGGGGAGGAGAGCCGCCCGAGGGAGACGGTGGTGCTGGAGGGTAGGGGGCTTAGGGATGAGAAAGGGTATGGGGAGGGTCGGACCCGGGGAAATGACCTGAGGGAGGCACTACTGAGGACAAAGACCACATTAATTCTAGGAACAGGAGGAAAGTTTCTCATGGAAATGGGTACAAAAGGCATTCTCTCCGTCTCTCCGTATTTCAAACTCTCTCCCTATCTCAGTCGCTCTTACATTCTCTGTGTGCGTCTCAGTCTCCATGTCTCTATCTTTGTATCTGTCTCTATTCTGCCTCTCTTCCTCTGGGTCTGTTCTCTGCCTGCCTGGCTGTCTGCCAATCTGCGTGTGTGTGTCTGTATATCTGTCTGTGTGTTTCTGTCTTTGTATCTGTATCTGTGTGTGTGTGCCTGCCTGCCTGGCTGCCTGCCTGCCTGCCTGCCAACCTGTCTGTCTGTCTGTCTGTCTGTCTCTGTGTCTATGTGTGTGTCTGTATGTGTGTTTGTGTGTGTGTTTGTGTCTGTGTGTGTGTCTGTGTGTCCGCGCGCGCGCGCGTGTGTGTGTGCGTGCGTATGTGCTTGCGTGCGTACGTGCGTGTGTGTGTGCGTGCGTGCGTGAGTGTGTGTGTGTGTGTGTGTGTGTGCATGTGTGTGTGTGTCTCTCTCTGTGGATATGTGTCGCTCTTTCTCTCTTCCGCCATCCCCTCTTCGGTCTCCCGCTTTTGCTTTTTATTCTTTTCGTAGTGCTCTCCACGTCACCTTCCAGACAGAGAACATTAAGTCATCTGTGCCATTACCAGGAGGCATTCATTGGTATTCAGTTTGACATTGACACATGCAGCGACTGTTACATCACTGCCAGCCGTCGCTGATGGATGAGAGAATTATGGCAAACTTATTTTGTGCATGCAAGGCAATGCATCACGGACACGAGGAGCCTTGCGGGAGTTTCCAGGGTGGTCTCTTGAGTGTGCTCCACACCGAGGGAATGCCTCTGTCCCTAGGGAGTCTGGCGGCTCCTTCCTATGACCAAATATCTTTGCTATAAACCAGCTCTAAGTTGGCCTGCTATTTCTAGTCCTCGCTGTCTCAGTGGGGGAGCGACAACCATAGTGTGCCCTTCTGCCGTGCAGTGAACTCGTGCTTGATGAAGTCTCCTAACTCTTCTTTGTCCTTTCCACGATCTCTCTCATGCCCTCGATCATATGGTCCTTGCAAGGACTACTAAAGGTCCTTGCAATATCATCCATGGTTCATGGTGTTATTGGCAATACTGTCTGAATGCCTGCTTGCTGGCCTGTGTGTCTGCCTACTGTTCTTTTGTGTTCTCCCTCCCTCCCCTCCCCCCTTTCTCTCTGTGTCCTTCCCTTTCGTCCTCCCTCCCTCCCCCTCTCCCCCCCTTCCCCCCCTCTCTCCCTCCCCCCCCCCCCCCCTCTCTCTCTCTCTCTCCTCTCTCCCTCCCTCCCTCCCCCTTCTCTCTCCCTCCCCCCCCCTCTCTCTCTCCCCCCCCCTCTCTCTCCCTCTCCCCCCCCCCCTCTCTCTCTCTCTCGTGTGTGTGTGTGTGTGTGCGTGCGTGCGCGCGCGCGTGTGTGTGTGTGTGAGTGTGTACGTCTGTGGGTATGAGCTTGGTGTGGCTGTTCGCCTTCCCGCCTGCCTGTCTTCCCGAATATCAGTCAACGTAGGTCGGCCCATGCCCACAGCTACCCTTTTCACCAACCTGCTCCGACCTTTGTGCGTGTCTTGTCCTGAGTTGTGTGTACTAAATTCTGCATTGTCCCCTCTGTGTCAAAAGCTTCATCAATAACGAGTCTTTGATGGTTCGTCGCGCAGTCTCGTGCTATGGCCCTTCTTTACAGTGACTTTAAGGTTACTTTTCTTAAATTAGTCTTATGTTTAATAGGTAAATGATTTGTTTTTGTTGTTTTTTTAAATTTCCATACGTTTCTGAAACATTAAATAGAAAAGGTTTTCAAATACATGATAGTCACACGAAAGTGCAGCTAGCTTTAATAGGATTTTCGGGGATTCGTATACAAATAGAGCCGCCAAAGTGCTTTTGTACTACATAGGAACTTACAAGGTCGTGGAGTTGAAGAGGGTACAACCTGAAACGTCTCGGTGAACGGTGCAGGACTACTCTGGTCCAATGCCCGTTCTCCCTGGCACCACCCGTCCATCACCGTCAGGCACTTACACCCTTTGCCCTTGCAGGAATGTAGGGTCATCGACTTGGAACTCAGGCAGAGCGTTTTAAAGGGCGTCCCTAATTTCCGTAGCAACCACTTCCATCATCCAGGGACACGCAATACCACTGGGCCGGCATTGCGTAATGGCCGCCTAGATTGAGAGACGAGTCGCGCCCATGCATCTTGATCAGGCGCGGAGGAGATCGCTGAGGTTTTGTACTTGGATGCTTCGTCATGTAACAATCTTTTGTGTCGATATTTTTATGCAGCTGCCATTTCTGTCGTGAAAAAGAAATTAATTGTGGAAATACGGGATGACAATAACAATGATGACGACTATAATGACGACGCTGATGAAGGTGATGATGATGATGATGATGATGATGATGATGATGATGATGATGATGATGATGATGATGATGATGGTGGTGGTGGTGGTGATGATGATGATGATGATGATGATGATGATGATGATGATGATGATGATGATGATGATGATGATGATGATGATGATGATGATGATGATGATGATGATGATGATGATGATGATGATGATGATGATGATGATGATGATGATGTAAGTGGACGACGACGGTGCTGATAACTACCTGAGCTTTAGTCGCGTAAATATGATTGGAGAAGAAAGTAGTGCGGTCACAAGTTGGGATTGCTTGTGATGTCGATCATAATGATAATGACTCCGATGGAGAGAGAGAGAGAGAGAGAGAGAGAGAGAGAGAGAGAGAGAGAGAGAGAGAGAGATGGGGGGGGGGGACAAACGGTGCGTAGGGATGGACGCCTATTAATCCAATATGGAATGTCTGAAACAATAATTTGACAACAACAACCATAACACCAACACTAACAACAAATCCGCAAAATAGGTGGTTATGAGTAATGTTTGCATATGCTGCAGTCTGTTGGGGAAGGTAACGCGGGCAAGAGAGGCACCGTCACACTAAACGAATTCATAAAGAAGGCCCAACATATAACTGGAACATCTGCAGAAACTTTCAGACAAATTCACCAAAATCGTTTGAGAAATAAGACATCTGTCATTCCGTTAAAAAAACACACCCAGATACTATCAGTCTTTTGTACCAACTGCCATAAGTATTATAAATACAAACTATTCTGGAACTGCAGTGTGATCTGAAACGCTGGCAATGCAACCACGTACCGTTGTTTATTTCCTACCACCCCATGTTTGCGATCTTTTGCCTTGCGTGGGGAAGTACATAGCCAATACCTACCGGCAGTGAAATGTGAAATGTAATTTCTATTGTTTTGGATGAATAGTATGGTATGGTATGGTATGGTATGGTATGTTATGTTATGTTATGTTATGTAAATTCATGTAATGTCATGTTATGTAAATTCATGTAATGTCATGTCATGTTGGGTTCTGTTACGTTACGTTATGTTCTGTTCTGTTCTGCTATGCTATGACATGCCATGCCATGTTATGTTTGTTATGTTATGTTATGTTATGCTATGCTATGCTATGCTATGCTATGCTATGCTTTGCTATGCTATGCTATGCTATGCTATGCAATGCTATGCTATGCTATGCTATGCTATGCTATGCTATGCTATGCTATGCTATGCTATGCTGTGCTATGTTAACTCAACATTTCTGACAAGTTTGAGCAGGATCTTTTTTAACTCAACACGGTCAGGTTGACCATCAATTTCATTGACTGCGGGACATCTGCTAGAGTGTTCTGTAACAATCCCATTTTCGGCTCTTCTCATGGCGCGAGTCTTTGTATTTCGTGTCCCTATCGAGGCGTACAGGATGGCCAAAAGGTCAAACCTAAAGCGCATTGACAAAAAGCGGGTCAGAGACATTTCGCAAAATGCGCAGTTGATACTTAGTTCAAGTGACCCAGCTATGGAGAAGAAAAAAAACAGGACATGAAAAGGTCGATCGCTTTTCCGCCCACAACTTCCCCGAAGTTCTAAAGGTGTCAGATTTATTATTGAATAAATCATTGAGTTAAGGTAATTATGGGAAGACTTGCGGGCGGACAGGGACACCACAAGTTAGCGGCATGCGCTTCTTGATGAGGTTCTTGCCTCGGTGACATTTTGGCCTGCGCGTGTGACATTCACAGTTCTCCCGAGAAAAAGAAGGGTATTCGATTTCAACAACAGTTTTCTTCTATTGCACACTCTTATCATATTACCGTGTAATATTCCTCCTTTCTAGCAATGAAAGCTAACCGCAAAACGCTCCTTGGACGAATAATTGCCTGTATTCGTATTATATTGTGATGGAGAAAATGGTACAGGTTAAATAAGTGACATTCTCTTTAGAACCGCTTGGCATTCAAGAGAATGCATGCAGGAAAGTTTGGTCGATTTTGCAGAGTATGGTTGCTCTCATCACTTATCAAACATATTTAATTACTTAACTATTCCCATCGCCAAAATTAGGCATGCGTAAAGCTTGCAAAGAGGTGACAGAACAATGATGATGATGATTATGATGATGATGACGACGACGATGATAATGATGATGATGATGATGATGATGATGATGATGATGATGATGATGATGATGATGAGGTGGAGGAGGAGGAGGAGGAAGGGGGAGGGGAAATTATGCAGTTTTACGGCACTCCAATCTTTGTAGGCTATGTAAGGCCATTGAGAACGAAAATCACAAAAGCTGGTTAGAAAGAGTCAAATCTCGATTGCCCTCCTTTTTCTCCTTTCACGAATAGCGTGATGACATGCGGTGTGTCTATTTTTACCCCCAGCCCATTGGGGGGTTGGCAGAACGAAGATGAAGCACTGAAATTTACTGATTTTGCGCGTTTCAACTGGTCATTTAATCTTTTTGTGTAATCTTAATATCATGCAGTTCTAACATTCTCGTTAATGTACCGCACACTTTAAGGAACAAGTACAGGTGGAAATAGTACACAATGTGCAAACGATTGTTGAAACAGCGATGCAGGGCGTCCTGGACTAACGTTGACAGCAAGACCACGTGCTGTGGTCCCTTTAAATCATGGTGCAGTGTGCAGGGGCGGATCTGGGTTTTGAAAGGGGGGGGTGCAAAGTTCTTTTTTTTTGTTTTGTATCTTATCAGCGAAGGCGCGAAGCGCCGAACCGACGGCGCGAAGCGCCGAGCATGCTAGGGGGGTCCGGGGGCATGCCCCCCCGGAATTTTTATATAAAAAGGAAGCAAAATGGTGCAATCTGGTGCAATCTGAGCGTGTAAAGTGCTATTTTCAGGCGATACATTTTGCCACTGATGTGGTGGGGGGTGGAGATAGGACCAACTGTCTCTCTCTTGGGAAGCACATGCTCGAAAATGTACAGTGCTAAATAAGTTCGATGTTAATAATAAAGAATCACAATTCACAAAAACAACATGAGGAAAAAGTCTTTGCAACAAGATCATACCTCGAATTTAATAATCTTTATTCCGAATATGTAAGAAGACATCTGTAACCAGTTTGTTGTGGGAGTCAGGCCTGGTCAGTCTAGAGACATTGAATAAACACACACATGGAGGAATTTGCCTAGTCATAGGCCTAATCATGTGACAACATTTTCTGTGGCTGAAGGCGCATGACTGTGTTGTATTTTGTTGCAAATCTGTTGACAGCATCTGGAATGTCTATTTTCATTCCTGTATTAGCATCTCTCAGTCTCTCTCTCTCTCTCTCTCTCTCTCTCTCTCTCTCTCTCTCTCTCTCTCTCTCTCTCTCTCTTTTTTGCTGTATGTGTGAGTGTGTGTGTGTGTGTGTGTGTGTGTGTGTGTGTGTGTGTGTGTGTGTAAGGGGGGGGGGTGCAATTACATTTAATTTTACTAGTGCATTCCTATATTTATCAGCATCTCTCTCTCTGCACCCACCCACCCCTTTTTATTTTGGCTGGGGGGGGGGGGGGGTGCAATTACATCACTATATTTATCAACATATTTCTCTTTCCATTTTTTTATTTATGTATTATCATTGTTTATGTATTTTATTTCTTTAATTTATTTAGTTAGTTTTTTGGCTGGGGGTAATATTACATTTACATTACTATATTTATCAGCATCTCTTTCTCTTTTTTGTTCTGCCGAGGGAGGGGGGGGGGGTGCAATTACATTTACATTACTATATTTATCAGCTTCTCTCTCTTTTTTTTAAGCCGAGGAGGGGGGGGGGTGCAATTATATTTACATTCCAATATTTATCAACATCTCTTTCCCTGAGTCTCTCTCTCATTTTTTTGTCTTTTTGCTTGGGGGTGGGGGGGTGCAATTACATTTACATTACTACATTATCAACATATCTCTTTTTTTTTCTTTTTTTTCTTCTTCTTTTTTTCCCTTTTTTTTTTTTGGTCCCGCTGGGGGGGGGGGGTGCAATTGCACCCATTGCACCCCCCCCAGATCCGCCCCTGAGTGTGTATCAAATTCGTGCATTGAGTAGTCTTTAAATGCTGTTCATCTGTCATACGCTCAACAAGCCTTGGTAAACTTATTGATTTTTGTAATTACTCACCTCTTCTTCCCAGTCCTTACCCTTTCTTCCTCCATCTCACTAACTTCCACTCGGAAACATTCTCTCACGCTTAATATTTATTTGTCTATTCTTTTCCGCAGTACCAATGGCCCAATTCTTCGACTTACCCCCTCCTCCACCCCAAACCCTAGTCCCCACCCGCGCCCCCCACCCTCGTTCTACTTCTCCCTTCCTCACATGATGCCATGATACTAAGCAGATTCCTCGTGTACAAACGGATTTGTCGTTTCCAGTGGGAGAGCTCTTGATCACAAATGCCAGTGCCTTGTTGTGGGGGAGAAACGGACAGAGCGAGGTCAGGGTACTCATCGCTCTGAGTGATTGAACGGAGATCACAGGAAAAGTAGGGACACTGACTTTGGATGGTGGGGAAGTGAATTTGTCCAAGACAAATGAATGGTTTGCGCGAGGATTTTGTGCTAGAAGTCAACTTCTTTACTGCATAACGGAATGAGGTGAGGATATAAAGATGGGAAAGTATTCCAGTTTGTTGAATGCTGCAGCTTGACTTATAGAAAAAGATCATGATTAATAACTGATCAAATAACTTTCACAAACTCCTCGTATATTTTATCGATTTAGCTAACCTCACACAAACTCTCTCTCTCTCTCTCTCTCTCTCTCTCTCTCACACACACACACACACACACACACACTCTCTCTCTCCCTCTCTCTCTCCTTCCTCTTTGCTTTCTTATTTTTTTGTCTGCTGTGTTTCTAATCTCTTTATCTTCTCATTGCTTTATCTTGTGTTAGTTTGAGCTTCCGATACTCGCACCCATGTCTTCATCCCTCTCTTCCTTTTTCTATCCAAGCTATAGTATCGCATGAATCTCCTCTTTCCCTCATGACCTTGGCTCTCTGCCATTACTGGCTCTGTCGTGTGGGGACACCGGTCATTAGAGAGTCTGGACGGTGGAGAACGATGGCACCACACAGTGTAGTAATTCCAGTACACGGACTGTTGATGGGTCGGCGATGTGTTGACCTCCATGACCTCTGGCAGGTTGGTGGGTCGCCGCCGACGCCAACGTAGTTTTCAAGTATGTCTGATCACCAATGCACAGCAGTCGTTCATTGGAATTAAATGGAGAGACAGAGAGAGAAAGAGAGAGAGAGAGAGAGAGAGAGAGAGAGAGAGAGAGAAGGGGGGGGGGCAAATAGATTGAGAGCGAGAGATAGGGGGAGGGGGGGGGGGGGAGGGGAGAAAGAGAGCGAGCGAGAGAAAAAGAGCGAGCGAGAGAGAGAGAAAGAGAGATTGAGAGAGGAAGGGAGGATCTACCGGGCGCCAGTGAGCGATGTGGAGGCATGTGGGTAAAAGCCAAAGAAGGCCCACTTCCCGTCCCAATCAAATTAGTGTTTCCTGTCTTCACTCTGCCAACCCAGTCCACTGCAAGCACAACTTCAAGGTGACAAACGACGCATTCGGTTGCGCTCCTTGTGTATTCAAATGTTTCATGCATGGCGAAATGATGTTTCCAAGTTCGAGCCATGTTTGCATTCACTAGTGGTGTACGCTCGGATGTGTTTGTGAAGACATAATTTAACCCCTAAACATGCAACTGCAAAGGAAGTGAGCACCACGCACTGGGATGGGGAGTCGGTCTTTGCACCAGGAGACTCCATTTCCAATCAGCAAGTTGCGTCCGGCTGTTTACCTGGAGCGGTCAGGGGCTTTAGAGCCAGACAGCTGCCGATGAGTAGCTGACCCCTTAGAGAACTTCATCCTCTCTCGTTCCTTTGCAGTCTTCGCTCTTCTTCCCTGCTCCTTGGTGTTCCCTCTGTCGTCCTCGCTGTCCCAGCCCCCTTCTTCGTTCGCTTTGCCTCAGTTCTTTCGTAATGTGACACATTATTGTGGAGTGTCCCCGACTTGCTCACTTACGGGATTAAACAGTCTTTCAGAAATACTTTGAGATTCCTTTGCTGTGATAAGATTTTTGAGAAAAAATAGTTTTACTCTCATATTTGAGTCCTATTACGTCTTGACTGTTTTTCGATAATTCTCTATTTACCTCTCTTGAGGAAATCTTTTACGTCAACATTTTCATTTAACAGAATTATGTATTTTTATTAACGTTCTGGCCTGATGCAGCCTACACGCCTGATAGGCCCTTAAGATCAATTCATCCATCCATCCATCCGTCCGTCCGTCCGTCCGTCCGTCCGTCCGTCCGTCCGTCCATCCATCCATCCATCCTCAGTCCTTTTCTTTCTAATCCGCCCACATTCCATCCCCTCTAATCTTGCCCATTCTGATCAGGCAATCTTCCTTTCTCCTCTGTTCACATCCTGTCTTCTGTCTTCCTCCCTTTGACACAGTCTTTTCCTCGCTACTTCCTTCTCATGCGGCCCTCTTCTAACTGCTTTCATCCGAAAAGTATTCTTCCTCTTCTTTCTCTCTTAACACATATTCTCTGTCCCATCTTCTCATGTGCACTTCTCTTCTTCCCCGTCCATCCACTTATGCATTCTCTTTCTCCCCATCTTCTTCACTCCTTTTCGTCCATCTCCATCCCCCCAACACTCCCTACTCCCCCCCCCCCCCCCCCCTCCAACCCCACCCTACACTCCCTTTGCTTTCTGTTAATCTGATAGAGGTCCCAATTATTATAGTTTCGATCGACGAAATAGTTCACAGAGATGCAAACTAAACAGGACCTTAATGCAATGTATTTTGCATAGGATGTAGGTCAAGACGTATTTGCTGCTGACTTGTGGCTCGGAGTAAACTGATCCAATTGATGCTGACGTGGAAAAATCGTTTCCGATATACCGTGCATTGACGATTAATTATCGTTATGTTCTGCATTGTAGACAAATTTTAGGGCTTTTCCCGGCAACTTGTTTCTCCTGCTACCTTTCGTAATGATGCACGGAAGTCCTAGCAGGTGGAAACTCGGTTGCCTCAACCCCAAATAATGCAGTAACGAGATACGCTGTATTCAGTCACGTAAACTGAACCACTTCTGTGGCACTGGATTCATCCAAGTATTCGTGACGAATCCTGCTGTTAACGTCCAATTGCCAAGCAAATGTAATAAGTTGCTCATTTACATGATCATCACTTCTATCTGTTTGTCTGCTTGTCTTTCTATTTGACTGTTCGTCTGTCTATCCGTGCGTCTGTTCGTCCATCAGTCCGTCTGTGTGTCTCTGTATCTGCGTCAGTCAGTTCGTCCGTCCGTCCTTACGTCCGTTCGTCTGTCTATCTGTGTGTGTCTCTCTCTGTCAGTCTGTGTGTGTGTGTGTGTGTGTGTGTGTCTGTCAGTGTGTGTGTGTGTGTGTGTATGTGTGTGTGTGTGTGTGTCTGTGTGAGTGTGTGTGTCTGTTTGTCTGTCTGTCTGCTTCTGCCTCTATCTCTCTCTCTGCCTCAGTCTGCCTGCCTGCCAGCCTGCCTGCCTGCCTGTCTGCCTGCCTGTATGTCTGTCTGTCCGTCTGTCTGTCTGTCTCTGTCTGTCTGTCTGTCTGTCTGTCTGTCTGTCTGTCTGTCTGTCTGTCTCTCTCTCTCTCTCTCTCTCTGGTTTGTTAGCCAGTTCATTGCTGCAGAGGTGGCTTCCTGTCCCTATCGGGCCTAACGGCCAATAATCCTCAGGCTTACCTGACTTAGCAGAGATAACGAGCACCTGGCCCCAGTCCCCTCCGTCTCGCCTCTCTGCCTTCCCCACCCCATCCCCCTCCACCCCCATCCCCCACCCCCCATCCCCACCACATCCCCCAACCCCCTCCACCCCCGTCCTCCTTGCGCTCTCTCTAATGCCGGCTTTTCCTCCACGCGTTCAGAGGTTAATTCTGTGATGCAGCCGTTGATTTTTTTAAACAAAAGTAAGCTGCACATACCGTAATAGTGGCTTCTCTGTAAGCTTTTCTGTTCAGTCTTCGATGAGCAGCAATGATAGTTCCTGAAGTGCCACTCATTGTCACTTTCTCATCGTTTATTAATCTTTTTACAAAAAGATCATTTTCATTTATGTCGTTGATGCCCGAAATGGTGTGGAGGGCAGGAACACCACCCTCCCCCTCCCACGCTTTCCCAGTTGGTGGTAGGGAGCCACCATACTTATATGTAATTATTACATTGTATAGCATGTTCACATTTTCTGTGTTTTTGTGATGGAAAATGAAAGATTTTAGTGCAAGTTAGGAATCTTGCAGGACCCTTGAAATTGGGGATTTGGGGGTGGTAGGTGGGGGTGAGGGGTTGGGGTGGGGATGGGTGGTGGGGGATAGGGGTGGAGGTGGGGGTGGGGCTGTCTTACATTTCTTAGCTGAACAGAGCGTGTAACATACAGTAAGCAGGATTCTGCACGATGGCAACCGTGTATGGAAATTCTCGTTCAAAGTCCTGTTTATTGAAACTTTACAAAATTATGTTATAAATCTTTTTGACAATGTCGTAGTCTTTAGCAAACCCCCTTTTCTGTCTTCTTCTACATAGCCTTTTCTCCTATCATCTGTCGCTCCCATAATTATTGCTCACTCCATCTCACTTCACCTGTCTCTCACTTCACGCGCCTGTCACCTAACTTCTCTCGCTCAAACTCTCTCACTCCTTTTTTCACTGTATCTGCGACCTCTTCTTCCTTTTCAAGCTTCTCGCTGTTCATCTTTGCTCTGTCTTTCGTCTTTCATTGCTCCATCTCGCCCCACAAATGTTCATCCTTTCTGTCTATCCTTTTTCTCCCTTCACTCTCAATCTACACCTCTCCCTCTGTCTCGTTTCAACGTTCTCTGATGTTACCTTTACTTTGTCCACTTTTGCTGCATTTATTTCTTTTCTCACCCCACCCCTACTTACTGCACTGGTCTCTTCATCCACTCAAACCATCTCTCACTCCATCCCTCTCGCTTCATCGTCACTTTCTGATGTGCTTGGCCTTTGAATTGTCCTCTGTGGTCCCAGTCCTGATGAGGGAAGGTCTGTCTGTAAGCACTCATCTGCGATCTGCGTGCTTGTGTCCCTCAGAGTGACTATAAATATTAGCCCTTCTGTAAAATATCCGACCCCGTCCAGATGGAGTTATGCTAATCGCAATTTGCTGAAAGCTTGAAATCGATTTAAATGTGTCTTAGCCTGTCAATGTCTGTCTCTTTTATGAGGTGAGTTTTATATTAGATAGGTTAAGGATGAAAGAGATGTGGGAATTACCGCTATTCATATTTTTAAAAATATCGACATCAGCAGCGGTTGTAGCACCAACAATAATGACCTCAACAACAATTATTGTACAGATGAAACAACGGCAATAAAAGCAGCCCCCCAAAAAATCATGAGATCAACGAGAACTTGAACATTTATTTCATAGGCCAGAGGCCCTTTCAAAGGAAAGTGACATTTTCCATGGGCAATGCTTCTTCTCTTCGTCTGAAGATGCTTCGTAACATTGAGGCTACTCCTTTTATAATATTTGCATCTGTTGATACCATTAAACAGGAGAAAGTATGCTCATCTGGAGTGTTGGTGTGGTTTCCTAAATATTTTGTTATCAGATCTTCATACATTGGACATAGTAATAAAACGTGTATTTCATCATCCTACTCTTCTCCACAGCATGGACATATACAGTCATGATTCTCATTATATCTGTTCCTGTGAGCATGGATAGTACTGCATCCAAGTCCAAACTGGATGTATATTTCGGAAGTTTCAGACTAAATGTACTAAGGTAAGGTTCCAAATGTAAATCAGTCTTAAACATTTTGTGGATGAAAAAGCGGTTACTACCTACTATCTTTTCCATCCAGTTAACTTTAAACCTGTCGATCATTCTTTCTGAGATCAACGAACATTCCTGATATTATAATAACACCTGCCCAAGGAGCAGAAGCAATGACGACGACGACGACGACAACAATAACAACAACAATCCTGTTATATATTACGACTACAACTGCAACATTAGCAGAAGCAGCAACAGCTACAACGACGAGTGGAATCGACCAGCTGCCATCACGATTAAGTGGCACTGGTTGCAACCGTCAACAAATCAGGGGATATTAAAAAAAGTATTGTGCGCATCCATTTTCCTCACGCAGAACCCTGGAAGTCATGCTCCCGTACACCACTCTTTTCCTCGTCCTTGCAGCTTGAGTTCGGAGACAGCCAGTCGCTGTTGGAGGTGGAGCTGACAAAAATGGGCAGAGCATTTACCAGGGAAACGACGACACTATCATGACGAATGTAGTAAATGTCAATAACCGTTATGGTGAATCTGCAGATAAACATTCAGGTGGCTGCGTTGTTAATAGTGCGTAATGCTGTGAATGTCTGCCAAAGCGGAGACCTGCACTAGGTACGCCAAGCTTGTGGTACTGTCATCTGGCGTGTGCTGTTTTCGGGGAGCTGGAGTGGTAGGAACTTGGTGCTGGGTCGGTGCCAAGGGAAAAAAGAATAGAAATAGAGCACTGCCACACAACTTGGTGATCACGCCCTCCCTGCTCGCTCGTTGTTTGTCAGAAACTCTTAATACTTGCCGGTTTAGGGACAAGGGTTTCTTGTAGGTTCAAACGCAGATCTTCTTAGATGTTTGGTTCGCCAGGTTCAACAAAGACGTGGGATATGCACCCAGGTCAGGGGCTTTCCTGGTTTTTGACTCACATGCGAAGCAAAAGTGAGTCTATGTACTGAGCCGTGTCGTCCGTCCGTCCGGGCGTCCGTCCGTCCGGGCGTCCGTCCGTCCGGGCGTCCGTAAAAAACTTAAACGTTGGATTTTTCTCGGAGACTATTAAGTCTATCAACACCAAATGTGGCATGATGGTGTATGATGACAAGGCCTCAAAAATCATACATAGTGACTTGACCTTGCTTCAAGGTCAAGGTCACAGGAGCCATAAATGTGGTCTCAAAAACAGTCATTTTTCACATTTTCCCAATTTTCTCCCACGTTATTGAGAATGGCGACCTTAGCTACAAGTGGTATTTAGGTCAAAGCAAGCCCTATCTTTTGATACCAGTTTGGTTGACCTTGCTTCAAGGTCAAGGTCACAGGAGCTCTTCAAAGTTGGATTGTATACATATTTTGAAGTGACCTTGACCCTGAACTATGGAAGATAACTGTTTCAAACTTAATAATTATGTGGGGCACATGTTATACTTTTATCATGAGACACATTTGGTCACATATCATCAAGGTCAAGGTCACTTTGACCCTTATGAAATGTGACCAAAATGGGGTAGTGAACCACTAAAAGTGACTATATCTCATGGTAGAAAGTGCCAATAAGCACCATTGTGCTTCCTATGTCTTGAATTAACAGCTTTGTGTTGCATGACCTTGGATGACCTTGACCTTGTCTTCTGTTGTAACTGTAAGTCATATACTAAAACTGAAACATTTTGTGTTCAAGATATGTTGCTGAAATGAAATGCCGCACTCTTTTTTAGATTAGTAACTACAGATAGTTCAATGAAATTTCAGTTCCGTTCTCTCGCTTTGTATTCTGTTTAACCCCTTCACTGGCAATGTTCTGCCTGTGCCTTGGCATCTGCTCTTGGTTTCCATGGGCTCCATGAGTTCCTGGAGCCGCTCATCGTGTTTGCAACTCCTAGATCCTTTACAATTTGGAGATAACCACTCTAGCTTGAGTTTTGCATTGTTGGTGGATGCTCTGCTTAAAAGTTCATAACTCAAAACGTTATGGGAAATGCCACATTTTCGCATGCTATTTAACAGAATTCCTCGCGTGAAATGTCACAATACTGTACGAGATACGCTGCAATTTTAGATACTACATACATGTACGTACGTATTCATAGAAGTCTTCAGTGCTTCCCGCGTAATTTCTCATAGAGCTTGCCACTTTCGACTACAACAAAGCGTGAACATGCCTCCGAAGCTTGTTCCAAAATTATCCCTGACCCTGTGCGGTGGCCAGGAAGTCGTCGTCATGGCAACCTTAGGAGGGGGCCATTTAAAGAGGCCTTGAGGGCTTCATGCTGCAGAGTGGGGATATGGTGGAGAGAGAGAGGCCCTTAAAGGGTCACAGAGGAGGTTACGGTGTAGGGGCCAGACGCAGCCTCTCTTAGCAAGAGATTTTTGGTTTCCTGTGCTGTCTTCTCGCGTACCTTCGCATATGGCCGCCCTCCCACCCCCACCCCCCACCCCCCACCCCCACTCACCTCCTTCCTTATTCTGAACCCCGTTCCCTCACACTCACCACTCCAACCCACACCCTCTCTGCTCCCTCACTCCATATTCCTTCTCCATTCCATTGCTTGATCAAACCCCTCTCTCTTCTGGGCCCCTTCCTCCCCCCCTTTTTCTTCTGACATTGTCTTTGAACCCCCTCCTCACCACTCCTCCCACCCTCGATTCCCCGTCCTCACCCCCATTTGATCCTCTGGCAGAGGCGCATCGATCTCCGATAAAAAGGGAGAAGCTGCTGAACGGAGATAGGGGCCGTGGGAAGTAGAGAAAGGGGGAACATACAAGAGATGGATGGAGGGATGGAGGATGGTATTGGTGTCTTTAAAACGGACCGTAGGACTGATATAATAGATTGTTAGTGGTGTGTATGAATGATGAAGACTGGAGGGGGGCGAGTGGGTGGAGAAAGAGAGAGAGAGAGAGAGAGAGAGAGAGAGAGAGAGAGAGAGAGAGAGAGTATAAAGATTAATATCAAATACATTATTGATCAAAGAAACGAGTTGTGTCTTATTCTATTACAAGGATCAAACAAATCTCCATCTCGACCACCGCAGGCTGTTATCTCTTCTTCTTAACATGTTGGAATCCAGCACAGCGAAGCCACAGGAAAACGCCATTACGGAAACTGCAATCAAACCTGGCCTCCTGTGAACAGCGTTGATTAATCTTCTTTGGGCAGATTCCCTCTCTTAAGGAAAATCCAGCACGGCGATTCCAGCCCACGACTTCAAGTTTTGCGCTTGGATGAGAAGCCGTGAGGAGAAGGAATCCGGCAATTGGGCAGCGACGGTGACCGGAAGTGCTGCGTGCCACGCGATCGGAAATTGGGGCAGAGAAGGGGGCGTGGCTGAGATGAGGCGGGAGGGGGTGATGGTCAGCCGTTTTCTTTTGTCCAGGCTTGGATGACCGCTGGGCAGGCCGCAGGGGTTCGTTGAGGAGAAGACTTGACAAGCCTTCTTTGTCTGGACACCTCCAACACTGGAGGTGCTTTCTGTTTATCTTTGTTCGCGGTGCATTGTCCAACCCAGAGAGAGAGAGAGAGAGAGAGAGAGAGAGAGAGAGAGAGAACAAACGAACGAACGAATTTATTTCAGGGGGCCATCCGCCCATTTGAGAGAGAGAGAGAGAGAGAGAGAGAGAGAGAGAGATGTACCCCACACAAACTTATGCATGCGCACATGCACGCGCTCACACTGGCTCACAGTTTCTGGCTCATGAAATGCATGTTTTCTTGTGTCCTAGCAGATATTTCTATGGAATTATTGTTTCCCAAAACGAATTCACAATTCAGGACCAGTTTTATTTGCCTAGTATATATATCTGAGACATGTCTGCCCGTCAACCAAGTGGAAAACTCCTTGCCTTCAACCGTCGCTCTAACTCTTTACACAAGTCAATGATGTTTGCCTTTTTTTCTTTGGTTCGCATGCAAAAAGCTCCTTTTTAGAATTATTTACGCACATGCAAAGAAATTGTAACCAAATGACAGGATTGATTTCTTAAAGCTCTGTGTGGAGTATTTCAAAATTTTATTTAAATCGCAACATTATTCAAATTGAACTGTGCATGGACCTAGGCTACAAGTCAAAGGTCGGGCCACTGGCATTCGTGATGCTACATGGCATATCATGTAGCCGAGTGGTTCGAGGAGTGAAGAATCAAATAAGTTGTGAACACTAGCTGCGGCCTACTCTGCAGCCATTCGTACACCCATTTCGCTCGTCTTCGTCTCTCCCCCCCCCCCCCCCCCCCCTCTCACCCCCTCCGCCAAGATGGTCACAGTGGCAGCATATACATCGTTGCTGACTGACATCATTGTCATGCGGAAGACACATCCAACGGTGACTTGAATAACCATGTACGGTGATGGGTGGAGCTTTAAAAAATGTGTTTCACGAAAACGAGTTTCACCATGTGCGAACATCTAAGGTGAAAAGAAAGTTGTGGTTCAGGAAAAGAAAAACAGCGTGTTTATGTTTCACCGTGCGCCACGGTCTTGCTAGAACAGCAGGCCCTTGTGTGTTGCTAGTTTGTATAGAATACAGAGAGGGTCAATCTGACTTCACATATGACATACATGAAGGCAGGGGCGCAGACACACAAAGTCTTTCTTGTCCGTCGGGATCGATGACGTCCATTCAGCCATTCGGGGGCAAGGGAGTCGCAGCAGGTCGGTGTGTGCACAGGTGGCTGATGAGGCCAATCCTTACACGGACAGGTCGTGGTCAGTGGGGACAGGAGATCGTGGCCGGCAGTAGTGGTTTGCTGGCTCAGGCTTTTCTTGCCAGCCTCTTGCTCGGCTGCAACAGTCCTATTTGCCTCACATGTCAGGGAGCCCAGGTAGACACAGGAGCGCCAGCGAGGTCTGTCTTGAGCAGTACGCTCCCAGGTGTCGTGGTTAATATTCAAGGAAGTCAAAGAGGACTTCAGGGAGTCCCTGAAACGCTTCCTTTGGCCTCCTTGGGAACGTTTGTCTTGTTGTAGCCCACCGTAGAAGAGCCTCTTTGGTAACCAGTGGTTTGGCATGAGCCATGAGTAAGGCAGGCGGTAAACAAGAGTCAGTACTGGGGGCAGTTTACACTGTCGTGTTGAAAGGATTTTCTTACCCCACTGTTTCTCTTCATTTGATGGTGAGTGGGTGAGAAACAACACACGCGAACATCTGCTGTGTACAGGATGATTTCTGTTGCCTTGCTAGCACCATGCAGTTGTGGTGTCGTGTAACAGGAGAAATCTGCCAACTTGTAATGTGGATTGCTGATCGGATCCTGTCTGACAGGCAATCAAGATTAATGTCACGCTATGGTAGTATTCTATCTTTGACCTCCATATCAGAGAGAGAGAGAGAGAGAGAGAGAGAGATAGAGAGAGAGAGATTACTGTTTATTTCGACAACATACAATAGCAAAATATGCACATCATCTTTACCTCCGAATGAGTGAGAGAGAGAGGGAGAGAGAGAGAGAGAGAGATAGAGAGAGAGAGAGAGATTACTGTTTATTTCGACAACCAGGGCCGGACCCAGGGGGGGGGGTTCCAGGGGTTCCGGAACCCCCCCCCCCCCCTAGAAAAAGCATGTACCTTGGTTTGAGTTTTTTTTAAATATATTTTTTGTGTGTCTCCAAAAACAATGCTGCTCTTACCCCTCAAAACAAGGCCCAGAATGCACCAGATTGCACAGATTTTAAGCGTTTTTCAAAAATTTTCCGGGGGGGCATGCCCCCGGACCCCCCTAGTTTGCGCGCCTGCTTCGCAGGCGCGCGCTCTTGGCTTCGCCACTTCGCTGATTTGTTCCCCCCAACCAAAAAGGAACCCCCCCCCTACAACTCATTTGGTCCGGCCCTGACAACATACAATAGCAAAATATGCACATCATCTTTACCTCCGAATGAGTGAGAGAGAGAGGGAGAGAGAGAGAGAGAGAGAGAGAGAGAGAGAGAGAGAGAGAGAGAGAGAGAGAGAGAGAGAGAGAGAGAGAGATAGAGAGAGAGATAGATCACCCTTTGTTTCGACAACATACAAAAGCAAAACATGCACATCATCTTTACCTACTAAAGTTAAGATTCTCTCTCTCTCTCTCTCTCTCTCTCTCTCTCTCTCTCTCTCTCTCTCTCTCTCTCTCTCTCTCTCTCCCTCCCTTACATCTTACGTTGTGAGGAATGCCACGTTTCACTGTCGAGGAGGAGAGGATCGAGACCTCTGCATGCGAAACAAACACGCAGACCAAGGGCCTGCCCCAAACAATGGCCGCTGTATCGAAGGGTCAAGACCCTGTGTGTCGGACACTTCCATCTCCTTGTCTTATCGGCTCCACTCCCACAAGAACTGGCAGTCTGTTTTATGTCCCCAGCTTGCCTGCCTCTCTCGCTTACATCGTAATCACAGCGTCTGCACACTGGATAGATGGCACAACGTCCTGCTCCATTGGTCGCATTCTTTCTCTCTCTTGGGAAGACGGGTTGGACCGATCCGTATGAACATGGGACGGGAAGGCGGACTCTCGTGTTTATGAAGATAGCAACGCCGCTTCTCGCTGAGATAGGGAAGGTGAAGGGTGGATTGTTTCTTCATCTGCTTCAACCCATTTGCTCACTGTCGTTTTCTTCTCGAGCCATCCCCGGAGCCGTGTTAATTGATGTGGAGGGATGGTCATGTATCAGCATGGATACTCGGTCTGTAAACAACTCCATCGTGCACAATTGATGCTGCTCTGGTTCCTGTGTGTGTGGGAAAACCACGTACGTGCCTCGTGGCATGGTAGAACTACTAGAAGGCTTGTGCCCTGCCTGGGTGTGTTGTGATTGCTGTGACGTGACTCCAGGACAGAGAGAAGCATCTCGGGAAGGGAGGAGAATCTTCCTCTTGTTTGCACGGTATATAGACAAACGTCGCATCCTTTGCAAAGGAACAGAAGGTGAGGTAACCTGCATGGGAAAATAATGGGTGTAGCAGAAAAGTGACTATTTTTCTCATTGCGTGTTCCTTCTTCTTTTTTTATCGCCGCCGCTTCTGAGCGATTTAAAAAAAGTAAATTATAGGAGAGTCACTTCGCTAGTAAACTGTTGGAACTTGACATACACGTAAATTTAAACAAATGTACTGTATTTGATAGCGTTCATCTGTATGATTTTCACAAGCAGACATGCACGCGAAACAATCGTCCATTCACGAAATCAGACCCGTACTACTGGAAAACGTTTGGGGAATACGGTTTAGCGTTGCGTCTCGTTGATCAATGCGTTGTGTGAGATGGGATGGTGCTATTGCTTCTTTTGGTCGACTGTTTATTAGAAATATTTTTACAGATGTATGTAGTTTGTGACCGCAATCGGATTTCTGTGAAAATCTCAGTTAAGCTCTGAATTCTTTGGTTTTTGACTCACATGCGAAGCAAAAGTGAGTCTATGTACTGAGCCGTGTCGTCCGTCCGTCCGTCCGGGCGTCCGTCCGTCCGGGCGTAAAAAACTTAAACGTTGGATTTTTCTCGGAGACTATTAAGTCTATCAACACCAAATGTGGCATGATGGTGTATGATGACAAGGCCTCAAAAAACATACATAATGACTTGACCTTGCTTCAAGGTCAAGGTCACAGTAGCCATAAATGTGGTCTCAAAAACAGTCATTTTTCACATTTTCCCAATTTTGTCCCACGTTATTAAGAATGGCGACCTTAGCTACAAATGGTATATAGGTCAAAGCAAGCCCTATCTTTTGATACCAGTTTGGTTGACCTTGCTTCAAGGTCAAGGTCACAGGAGCTCTTCAAAGTTGGATTGTATACATATTTTGAAGTGACCTTGACCCTGAACTATGGAAGATAACTGTTTCAAACTTAATAATTATGTGGCGCACATGTTATACTTTCATCATGAGACACATTTGGTCACATATCATCAAGGTCAAGGTCACTTTGACCCTTATGAAATGTGACCAAAATGGGGTAGTGAACCACTAAAAGTGACCATTTCTCATGGTAGAAAGTGCCAATAAGCACCATTGTGCTTCCTATGTCTTGAATTAAGAGCTTTGTGTTGCATGACCTTGGATGACCTTGACCTTGGGTCAAGGTCACATGTATTTTGGTAGGAAAAATGTGTAAAGCATTTCTTTGTGTATGATGTCATTGGTAGGTTTAGTTGTTTGACCTTGACCTTGAAGATCACCTGAAGGTCAAGGTCATATAAAGGTCAAGGTCAAGCATGTGAGTCGTATGGGCTTTGCCCTTCTTGTTTGCAGATCGCTTAAGTTAAAAACAATTATGAAGTCCTTTATGTAGACAATTACGTATGGAAAATTTGCCTTTGCTGTTTCTTAATTTTGTTTCAATACATGCCCCTCAAAATGAAATCTCTTTGTTGAAAAGATATGGTATGTGTCAAAGGAATGAACATGTCATTTTTCACCTTGTTCCTCCATCGATACGTCTCCCTCATCCCCTCTTCCCATTACTTCAGTCCACCACCTTCTCTATGGCTTTCCCCCCTCCATCCCTAGCGCATGAGAACAACATTTTCATGCAAAAAAAGCGTTAGTTATGAACATCCTCCGGCACCTCCTGTCAGTGTACGTGGCTTTTTACGAGCGTAGAGAATCTACTCCGGTCGCTTCTGCAACGACAAGCAGCGTTTACGGCAGAAAAGACCACTTACGTCTCCGTTCTAACCGCGACTGGCTCCAGACATCGAGTGTCTGGTCAGACCTTTGGGGGGTCGGTCCGATCTCTCCCCTGATGGCGATAGGATCGGCCTAGGTTTCCTGAGTCAACAATTCTAAGCGGGGGCCCTTGTTGCTCCAATCAACCATCTTCCGGATCCCCGCCGCTCTTTGACAGATGGACACCGTTGTAAATGTCAGACTGGGTTCCATGGAGGTGTCTAGTGACGGGGTGAAAGGCAGGAAGGTGTCTGGGGTGAGAGAGAGAGAGAGAGAGAGAGAGAGAGAGAGAGACAGACAGACAGACAGACAGACAGACAGACAGACAGACAGACAGACAGACAGACAGACAGACAGACAGACAGACAGACAGACAGACAGACAGACAGACAGACAGGCAGGCAGACAGCAGGAGAATGAGCGAAATTAGAAATAAAAAGTCATGAAACAACAACTCCACTGTACTTATTTGTATCCAAGTACCGTTCCTGAAGTAAAGACTGGTGTTTCAGTCTTGAGTCCCGGTGAGCTTCACATCTGCCTTCGTAATGGCTCTCACTTGGACAACGCTTATACTGCATCTGTTTCTGGCCGCCATACCATCCCCCTCCATTCTACTGTGTTTATGGGGGGCAGAGTTCTCCCTGCGTGACCCTTCCATCGACTCCTTGCCACCGCCACCCCTATCCTCTTTGCCCAACCCCCCTCATCTCCCTTCACCAACCTCCCCTCCCCTCCTTTCCGCCTTGGGTCCCCACTTCCCTTCCCCGCCTCAGGCCTGGTGCCCATTGTCCACCACGGAGCGACGCTGATGAGAACTTCCGTCCCTCCATCTGGGCACACGCCCGATTACATCCAATGGATGACCAGTCACCACAAGCATAGAGTCAGGGCGTTGTGGTTCCCCCTTGATGAGATGGATTATAGAGTCAGTAGTAAATGAATACCGAGGGGGGGAAAGACTGGTACTGGAGAGAATGAACTCATTTGAATTTCTGAGTTCCATGTCTGGCTAGTCTCGGAATCATGCTTCAACCACTGGAATGTTCAAAGTTCTGTTTAGAAAGATATCTCGACCAACTCTGATTTTTAGTGGGTTTATTTTTCAGTTCGCATTTTGCATTTGTTCCTTTTAACATATGCGCCGAATAAGCTAATGCAACATGGAAAAACATATTTTTTCTTACTGTAAACGAAATACCATGTTGTGAGAGGCAATGAATTCTAGTTCGTCAGTGTGGCGAGGTGTGGAGTTTTCTCTCTGTGACTCGTAGCTTCACATGGTGTAGCAATGCGATGTGCACTGTGGTGGTATGGAAAGTGGATGGAGGTGTTTGGAAGTCCAGGTTTTAACTCCACTGCATCGTCTTGCTAGAGAGGAGCAGGCGGGTTCTGTGTGACCTTCGCACGGAGAGAACGGTCCTTCCGTGTTTCTGCTGGAAACACCGCAGGGCGCCCTTGCCCCCCCCCCCCCCCCCCACACACACACCCACTCTTGCAAATGACGCTGCACTGCGAGTGGGAGACAGGCGCCTTCTGACGAGTAGGTAGGCAATGCAGGAATTAATAGAAGGCCTCGCTATGGATCTATTGGGATGTACAGCATCGATCTGTCTCCTCTCCCGCTGCCCACTGTCTGTGATGCGCTTTGTCCTCCCCGCTGACCAGCAGGACTCCCTAATGTGTCCCTTTGTGTGCGAGTCAGGCGTCTGGGGAGGTGCAGCCGTGCTGGCATATGGAAGGGCGCCTCCTCTTTAGAGACAAGTCAACATTGCTTTTCTTTCTGTGCATGTCCTCCCGTCCTGCCCCTTTTTCATCGTCACAGCATGTTTGTCCTTGTCAAACGCGTCCCCTGCCACCCTGAGACAATGCCCAGTGGGGCTGGAAAATCAGCTCATCGTCTGAACCGCTCCACCTCTCTCATTAAACGTCTCTGTCGGTGGGGAGCCTACCCTGCAGTGTACCCCTGCTGAGTGGTCAAGGCCGGGGTCTGCCATCGACCCAGCGGTGTTTCTGGTGAAAGGCCACCCCGACTGTCCTATCGAATGCTGAGCGAGACTGCTAACGAGGAGCTTTCTTGCCAATCTGCTCGCCTTGAATTCAATAGCGGCGTCCTCCTGCTTCCTATGTAGATTGGTTTCGTTTATTCGATCCTCGCTTTCCCTTAATGGATGGAGTCGACGCGAACGTATTGCAGGCTTAGTAATAACGGAACTCAGATCATCCTCAATGTAAATTAAATATTATATCAAGCTGTGTTAGTAATTTGTTGATGCGCGCATTATGCTTATCGGAATATTTTACGCATTTGGGTCTGCTAAAAATCAGAGCATTCCAAAACGGCCTGCAGCAGGTCTCGCCTTTTTCATTCCACGAATGCACTCTTTTGCAAGAAGTTTGATTTCGTATGTTTTCCTACTTTCAAACTAGATTATACTTTAACAGATTTATTCAGGGATTAGTAAGCACAAACTTGTACTGACCTGAGTTATCTGATTTATCTTTTCTTTCTGCTCTGTCCACAGCCAAAGCAAGGCAGGCTTGCTAAGATGGCTGCAGACGTGATCCGTGTCCTGCTGCCGCTCCTGCTATTGGCTGACGTCACATCTGCATGCGACTTCCCGGCATATCTGCAAACACATGACGCTGATGTTTGGTACACGGACATACGGCTGGGCGACTTACGAGGAGGCACCAGGGTAAGCCCACATTCCACTCTGGGGTCTGACTGACTTGGCAGTGGGGGGGGATGGAAAGTGAAGATGGCGTCCTGGCATTGTTCTGACCTCCCATTAGTAAACACCACTCTGCACCTGCGCCTACACGCTCTTGCTTAGGAGTGTTGTGGAGAGGCTTTTGAGCGCGAGTGGAGTGTCTCGTAGATATTCAGTTATTATTGCTTTGCCTGGCACCTTTACATGTTACTTTTACTGACACTGAATGTGACAGGCGCTAAGTACATGCACATGTCGCCTTATCCTAATGACAAGTGACGATACGCTGATTGCAATGGGTTGCCTGTTAATTACAGGTGACTCTGCACTGATTACAGGTGGCTTTACTACCTGACATTGATTCCAGGTCCAGCAGAAGAGCATGTGGGGTTCAGCAGTGTGGAGAGTTTATGATGTACCTGTTCTTATGAATAACACTACATTCATGTACATGTATAAATATTGATCGTAGCTACAGGTAACTATACACACTACAGGTGAACTATTTACTTATCCCAGATGACAGTGGAGAAGGAGTACATGGCCTACAGCAGTGAGGAGAGACTGCAGTGTACATGTTGATACGACTGACACTACATATTAGACTGATAGTAGCAGGTGACTACACTAATTACAGGTGTCCTGTGGACTACTTGCAGGTGATGGTGGAGAAGGAGCACATGGCCTACAGCAGTGGGGAGAGGCTGCGCCCATGGCGGCGGTGGACGTGCACCGTGACCTACCTCAGCAAGTTCCTGGTCAAACGCACCGAGACCTTCGGGTCCACCAATGTCACCTACTACTCGTGTATGGGCTTCCACCCCAGGAGCCCCGCCATCGTGCAGGTACGACAAGACGTATAGGACAAGAGAGCAGTCATGGCTTATGTTACGCAGCTCGACTAGCTCGTTTTCTTTAAGTAATAAGTCTAGAGGAAACACACCCACACAGCCAAATTGGCAACACTATCTCACAGTCATTCTATCAAAACGATGGAACAAGACAGAATGAACAGTGAGGACACAGGTCAAAATTAAATCACTTTAATTTGTTTGGATAACAATTACAGAAAATGAATAATTAAAGGTTAGTAATGATATTGGTGAAATGATAATTCGATTGAATCTTCACTAAGGATAGCATACTAGGGCTTGCCAACCATTCAAAAAGTACTTAACTGAATTCGTAGACTGTCCGACGAAACACGTGGTTTCTGAAAAACAGAGTGGCCAACTCGGCTTCACAGTAAGTCCGCTTTTACAAAGGTATCCTACCTTCAGGCCGACAGTTGCAGTGGCACTAGTAAATGTAGATGAGGGAGAGAGGGGAGGGGGGGTAGTAGCACAGAAAAAACACAGGGGGTTGACGAGAGCTCAAACGACAAAACTTGTTCCTGACTGTCTCGTTGTCTTGCGGCCACGTGCAGTCATGCTTCCTCAGGAGTCGTGCTCCCTCGCTCTGCAGGCACGTGGCTACGCTGTCCAGTGGAGGTGGAAGAAAACTCGTCCCTCAAACTGGGATGAAAGGCGAGGAGTGCAGAAGCGCGGAGGCGGGAAGGACGCTTGCTCTTCAAACGTGGCAAATGAAGAGACGCTCGTACCTGTAGCAGTGACGAAAACGCTGGTACTTCTAATGGGTTGATAATGGAGACGTGCAGACTCGTAGAGGCGGGAGGAATACTCGCTCTTCAAACGGGGCGAATAACGAAACGCTGCAAACTCTTTGAGGCGACGAGCCGAGAGACGTCCGGCGTTCGGAGGGCACAGGGTGAAGAGCGGGCGCCTTTTACTCACGTGGAGGCTTACTATTGGAAAGGTTGTATCCCGCGCCCTCGTTAGAGAGAGAGAGAGAGAGCGGGCGCCTAGTACACGTGGTGGTTCACTTATGAAGTGGTCGAATTGCGTGCTGGGCAACAGAGGGACGTCTGGCGTTCGAGGGCAGAGGGCAAAGAGCGGGTGCCGTATCGCACCTGGGGCTCACTTGTGGGTGGTTGTTGAATCGCGCGCGCGTGCCGCTCTCAGGGCGGAGCCTTTATACAACAAGCAATAATTCCAATGGTCTATCATCCAATGAAACACTGGGGCGTCGCCCAATTCACCCTACTGTCCAATCACATGGTCCCCGTATAAAAGCGAAGTCATTCACGTGATGTCCTCAGTCAAGCGTTCGGAAAGTTGGCCAATCACTCGTCTCCTATTCCGCTCTGCATTAGCTTGGACTAAGTCTTGTGATGATTGGACAATCTCTCTAGGCTATGCGATACCATTACGCCAAAGCAACACAACTATAACGTTATTATTTTTAGAACAGTTGGCAGCCATGCTTACTCACATAACACGGGTTAGTAAATACAATACACTCACGTGAAAAGGGAGAGGGGGTGGGTGATCTCGCCACAGCTTAGTTCAGGTTTGCAAATGCTTGTATGCACTTACAGATTTACACACTGCTTCCATTCATTTTCTTTTAGGAGCATATTTTTTCACCAACAGAACATTTCATTATATATATTTTGAAAACATTCGTGGGTGAAAAATGAAATAATGCAGACAAAGAGAGTCATTACTAAATTTTATGAGGTAATCATTGTATGATATGTCAAAAGCTTTTTTGTTGAAAGTTTTAGCATTATCTTTCAATGCAGTTTCCTCCTCTCTCAATATGTCTTCCACCTTGGCACTTCATAGACATATTATCGAGGAATTGCATGAATGCCTTCATCTCTCAGATATCCCCATTGTTCTGTGTCCATGTGTGCATGCTGACCACCACTACTGTTCACTATGTATATGTGTGCGTGCTGACCACCACTACTGTGCACTATGTCATATGTGTGCGTGCTGACCACCACTACTGTGCACCATGTCCATGTGTGCGTGCTGACCACCACTACTGTGCACTATGTCCATGTGTGCATGCTGACCACCACTACTGTGCACTATGTCCATGTGTGCATGCAGATCACCACTACTGTGCACTGTGCTATGTGTGCGTGCTGACCACCACTACTGTGCACTATGCCATGTGTGCGTGCTGACCACCACTACTGTGCACCATGTCCATGTGTGCATGCTGACCACCACTACTGTGCACTATGTCCATGTGTGCGTGCTGACCACCACTACTGTGCACTATGCTATGTGTGCATGCTGACCACCACTACTGTGCACTATGTCCATGTGTGCATGCAGACCACCACTACTGTGCACTATGTCCATGTGTGCGTGCTGACCACCACTACTGTGCACTATGTCCATGTGTGCGTGCTGACCACCACTACTGTGCACTATGCTAAGTGCGCGTGCTGACCACCACTACTGTGCACTATGTCCATGTGTGCATGCAGACCACCACTACTGTGCACTATGCTATGTGTGCGTGCTGACCAGCACTACTGTGCACTATGCCATGTGTGCGTGCTGACCACCACTACTGTGCACTATGTCCATGTGTGCGTGCTGACCAGCACTACTGTGCACTATGCTAAGTGTGCATGCAGATCACCACTACTGTGCACTATGCTATGTGTGCGTGCTGACCACCACTACTGTGCACTATGTCCATGTGTGCATGCTGACCACCACTACTGTGCACTATGTCCATGTGTGCATGCAGACCACCACTACTGTGCACTATGTCTATGTGTGCATGCTGACCACCACTACTGTGCACTGTGCTATGTGTGCATGCTGACCACCACTACTGTGCACTATGCTATGTGTGCGTGCTGACCAGCACTACTGTGCACTATGCCATGTGTGCGTGCTGACCACCACTACTGTGCACTATGTCCATGTGTGCGTGCTGACCACCACTACTGTGCACCATGTCCATGTGTGCGTGCTGACCACCACTACTGTGCACTATGTCCATGTGTGCATGCTGACCACCACTACTGTGCACTATGCTATGTGTGCATGCTGACCACCACTACTGTGCACTGTGCTATGTGTGCGTGCTGACCACCACTACTGTGCACCATGCCCATGTGTGCGTGCTGACCACCACTACTGTGCACTATGTCCATGTGTGCGTGCTGACCACCACTACTGTGCACTATGTCCATGTGTGCATGCTGACCACCACTACTGTGCACTATGTCCATGTGTGCATGCTGACCACCACTACTGTGCACTATGCTAAGTGTGCGTGCTGACCACCACTACTGTGCACTATGCCATGTGTGCGTGCTGACCACCACTACTGTGCACTGTGCTATATGTGCGTGCTGACCACCACTACTGTGCACTGTGCTATGTGTGCATGCTGACCACCACTACTGTGCACTGTGCTATGTGTGCGTGCTGACCACCACTACTGTGCACTATGCTATGTGTGCATGCTGACCACCACTACTGTGCACTATGCTATGTGTGCATGCAGACCACCACTACTGTGCATTATGTCTATGTGTGCATGCTGACCACCACTACTGTGCACTGTGCTATGTGTGCATGCAGACCACCACTACTGTGCATTATGTCTATGTGTGCGTGCTGACCACCACTACTGTGCACTATGCTATGTGTGCATGCTGACCACCACTACTGTGCACTATGCTATGTGTGCATGCTGACCACCACTACTGTGCACTATGTCCATGTGTGCGTGCTGACCACCACTACTGTGCACTATGCCCATGTGTGCATGCTGACCACCACTACTGTGCACTGTGCTATGTGTGCATGCTGACCACCACTACTGTGCATTATGTCTATGTGTGCGTGCTGACCACCACTACTGTGCACTATGCTATGTGTGCATGCTGACCACCACTACTGTGCATTATGTCTATATGTGCCTGCTGACCACCACTACTGTGCACTGTGCTATGTGTGCATGCTGACCACCACTACTGTGCACTGTGCTATGTGTGCATGCTGACCACCACTACTGTGCACTATGTCTATGTGTGCATGCAGACCACCACTACTGTGCATTATGTCCATGTGTGCGTGCTGACCACCACTACTGTGCACTATGCTATGTGTGCATGCAGACCACCACTACTGTGCATTATGTCTATGTGTGCATGCTGACCACCACTACTGTGGATTATGTCTATATGTGCGTGCTGACCACCACTACTGTGCACTGTGCTATGTGTGCGTGCTGACCACCACTACTGTGCACTGTGCTATGTGTGCATGCTGACCACCACTACTGTGCACTGTGCTATGTGTGCATGCTGACCACCACTACTGTACACTGTGCTATGTGTGCGTGCTGACCACCACTACTGTGCACTATGTCTATGTGTGCATGCTGACCACCACTACTGTGCACTATGTCCATGTGTGCGTGCTGACCACCACTACTGTACACTGTGCTATGTGTGCGTGCTGACCACCACTACTGTGCACTATGTCTATGTGTGCATGCTGACCACCACTACTGTGCACTATGTCCATGTGTGCATGCTGACCACCACTACTGTGCACTATGTCTATGTGTGCATGCTGACCACCACTACTGTGCACTATGTCCATGTGTGCGTGCTGACCACCACTACTGTGCACTATGTCTATGTATGCATGCTGACCACCACTACTGTGCACTATGTCTATGTGTGCATGCTGACCACCACTACTGTGCACTATGTCCATGTGTGCGTGCTGACCACCACTACTGTGCACTATGTCCATGTGTGCATGCTGACCACCACTACTGTGCACTATGTCCATGTGTGCGTGCTGACCACCACTACTGTGCACTATGTCCATGTGCGCATGCTGACCACCACTACTGTGCACTATGTCCATGTGTGCGTGCTGACCACCACTACTGTGCACTATGCCCATGTGTGCGTGCTGACCACCACTACTGTGCACTATGTCCATGTGTGCATGCTGACCACCACTACTGTGCACTATGCCCATGTGTGCATGCTGACCACCACTACTGTGCATTATGTCTATGTGTGCATGCTGACCACCACTACTGTGCACTGTGCTATATGTGCATGCAGACCACCACTACTGTGCACTGTGCTATGTGTGCGTGCTGACCACCACTACTGTGCACTATGTCCATGTGTGCATGCTGACCACCACTACTGTGCACTATGTCCATGTGTGCATGCTGACCACCACTACTGTGCACTATGTCCATGTGTGCATGCTGACCACCACTACTGTGCACTATGTCCATGTGTGCATGCTGACCACCACTACTGTGCACTATGTCCATGTGTGCATGCAGACCACCACTACTGTGCACTATGTCTATGTGTGCATGCTGACCACCACTACTGTGCACTATGTCTATGTGTGCGTGCTGACCACCACTGCTGTGCATTATGTCTATGTGTGCATGCTGACCACCACTACTGTGCACTATGTCCATGTGTGCATGCTGACCACCACTACTGTGCACTGTGCTATGTGTACGTGCTGACCACCACTACTGTGCATTATGTCCATGTGTGCATGCAGATCACCACTACTGTGCACTATGTCCATGTGTGCATGCTGACCACCACTACTGTGCACTATGTCCATGTGTGCGTGCTGACCACCACTACTGTGCACTATGTCTATGTGTGCATGCTGACCACCACTACTGTGCACTATGTCCATGTGTGCATGCTGACCACCACTACTGTGCACTATGCCCATGTGTGCATGCTGACCACCACTACTGTGCACTGTGCTATGTGTGCGTGCTGACCACCACTACTGTGCACTATGTCCATGTGTGCATGCTGACCACCACTGCTGTGCACTGTGCTATGTGTGCGTGCAGGTGGAGTGGTCAGAGGAAAGTCTGTACTTGGACCCCGTGCTGTGTGATGCGGACCAGAGCTGGCTGGACCCCTGGCTGCTGGTGCGCCACTCCCTGCTGCTGCAGCACGTCTCGCCCTGTCCCTTCTCTGGGGGATTCGACCTCAAGGTAGCGTCCATCTTTCTATCTCTACATTCACTCATCCATTCATTCCGCTATGAAACCATGCGAGTTTGAATCTGGCGTCAGTCTATCCAATTGCACATGCCTTTCGTTTGGTTCACTTGCTGCTTAGTGCTCAGTTATCCTTATAATTGTTTTTTTCAAGCATGTGTGAAAATGTTCAATCAAATGATAGAAACAGTTAGACATACATTGCTGACAGAGAAAGAGAGAAAAAAGTAAACGGAAGAGAGAGAGAGAGAGAGAGAGAGAGAGAGAGAGAGAGAGAGAGAGAGAGAGAGAGAGATTGAGTTAGCTTATTCGCATGCATCTCGTATTCCTACATGTATATCATAAAGAGTGAAAAACAGATGCAGAGCCCAACGACATCATTACTGGCATCGCTATCGCAACTCCAAACGTGCCCATTATCTTCAGAATGACCCTGTCCCTCTCTCCACAGCTGCGCTCATCAGGCGGAAAGGAGTCAGGCTGCAACTACATGCATCTGCCCATGCGCCTGGAGATCGACTGTCTGGCGGGAGAGGGAGCCACCTTCGACTTCCGGTCTCGCATCTGCGTGCCCGAGACTGGCATGCACGAGGAAGAACGCACGCTGTGTGCGGCGTCTTGGAGCAACGACCAGGACAACTTTCTGGTTCTCAGACGTGACTCGGGACTCAAGCTGTGGTGCCTCCGGTTCCCCAGGTCCTCCTCTGGCAACGTTACCATGGCCTTTCTCTTCAGCGACCTGTCCTGCGTGGAGGGGCAACCTGGCAAGGTGGGGCAGCGTGGTGGGTGAAAGATGTGTGTATTTGGAGTGTGAGTTCAAATTGACGCTCGAAGTCTCGCTAGATTACCGTTACCATGGTAAATATGGCAGCCTCTAGATTTTGCATGGTGTCCTGCGGGACGTAGCGGGACTTCCAAGGGAGACAAATGTAATCATTTGCGGGACGCAGTGGGACTTCAGGTGGTAAGAGAGTTGCTTGTGTTGCGACCACTTCATTTCTTGCAGTATCGTCGTCGTCATCATATTCATCAAAGTTGTCATCGTTGTCGTCATCATGAGTTCAACACACGGCCGGAGCCACTCAGTTTTAGTTGTCGTCGTCGTCGTCGTTACCACCACACCACGAACACCACCACCAACATCAATACCACCACTATCATGACCACCACTACCATTATCATCATCATCATGGTAGTCGTCGTCGTAGTCATCGTAGTTATTATTTTTGCGAACACAGATGTACAAGGTAATCATTACAGGAACCTTCACCAAGGTATGAACAGTGTCCGAGGACAGTATGGTGCGAGCAGAGGCCGCACGTGCTGATTGGGCTGCACATTTCGACCAGCAGCCGGAATACAGTACCTAATCACTCACGTAATGAGTTACGGTCATTATATCGTGGTGGAGTGGACAAGACTTGTCAGGTACGATACAAGTCGAAGCTGCTCTCCACAACTTTATTACCCATGGGTATACAGAAGTTGCTGGCTGGTTCAAGGCCAGATGGTAGTAGGCCTGCTCTCCTCGACCCAGATGGGATGGGGTCTGTCCAAAGCACGCAAAGCAACCACTTACAAGGGGATAGACACACACGTGACACACTAGAACCGAAAGGGCCTGCTTCCGGAGATCTCAGGCTCTGGCGGGAAGCAAAGTCTTCCAGTAATGAAAGAATGCAGTACATGTATACATGTAGTCAGGATTGACAAAACGTGGAAAGGAGGCTGGAGGAGGGCAAAAGGTGATGACTCTGCCACCCACCCCACCCCACCCCCAATATATGTGGAGTGGACAGCTAGGAGAAACAAAGAGGGAGGAAGAGGTCATGAAACTGACCTCTTGGCGACGGCAGAGTCAGATAAGGGAGAGGCTGGGATTCCAGCTGCTAACAGACAGCTTCCAGGATATACGAGTGTCACACTGCCAGGAAGGAGGGAGGGCGAGAGAGGAGGAAAAAGAAAGAGAGAGAAATAATGTATACCCTCTTACATATCATGTTAAACCTGGACGTCAGTTTACTTGAGCGACAAGGGCATTATGAACGTATCCAAAACTAACTGCTATCAGACGACCTCGGTACAGATGATCATTGCCACTCAAGCAGTAACACTTCGCACTGTATAAATACTACTTCCATTCCTGCAGTCGAGCCTTGTCTGGTCGCAGGAGAAGAGCTGGTACCACGAGCTGCAGTTGGAGCGGACGCCCTACCCCGAGCTGTGCATGGACGAGTACAGCGAGTGTGAACGCAGCTCCTGCACGGCCGTGCTGCGTACGGAGTGCCAGCACACGTGCTCCGTGTGCCAGTACCCGCCTCCCATCTGCTCCTTCGCACACCAGTTCCAGGGTGCCTGGCTCCACACCGACACGGACGGGGTCAAACAGCTGGACATCAGCGACTCTGTGGTGAGGGAGGGAGGAAGGGATATGTGGATGGATGGATGGGTGGGTGTAAGAGTGGATAAATGGATGGATGAGTGGTCGAGTGGATGGATGGATGGGTGCGTGGATGAATGGATGGGTGGATGGATCGGTGGGTGGATGGATCGGTGGGTGGATGGATGGATGGATGGATGAATGGATCGGTGGGTGGATGGATGGATGGATGGATCGGTGGGTGGATCGGTGGGTGGATGGATGGATGGATGAATGGATCGGTGGTTGGATGGATGGATGGATGGATCGGTGCGTGGATGAATGGATGGATCGGTGGGTGGATGGATGTATGGATGGATCGGTGCGTGGATGAATGGATGGATCGGTGGGTGGATGGATGGATCGGTGGGTGGGTCGGTGGGTGGATGGATGGATGGATTGGTGGATGGATGGATGGATGGATGGATGGATGGATGGATCGGTGGGTGGATGGATGGATGGATGGATTGGTGGATGGATGGATGGATCGGTGGGTGGATGGATGGATGAATGGATTGGTTGATGGATGGGTGGATGGATGTATGGATGGATCGGTGGGTGGATGAATGGATGGATGAATTGGTTGATGGATGGATGGATGCATGCATGCATGGATGGTTGATAGATGGATATGTGGCCGGGAGGCTGGATGGGTGTGTGGATGGATTGATGGGTTATGCCTGAGTGAATGGATGAATTAATTGATGGATGAATAAATGAATGGATGGACAAGGGACAGATGGCTGCACACACGGACGGACAAATGTAGGAGAAAAGATTGGAAAGCAGAAGAGGGAAGAAGGAGAGAAGAAGAAAAAGACATGTGGCTTGTTGGATGGATGTAGAAAGAGAGGGAAGGAAAGTGAATGAAATGCCAGGCGGGAGGAGAAAGAAATGGCGGGAGGATCGACGGAGGAAGGATGAATTTGAGGATAAAGTAACGGAATGATGGATGGATGAGTGGATGGATATATGGATGAAATAATGAATGACGAATTCATCATCGGATTAATAATGAGAGCGCGAGAACAAAGAAAACATGTGTGTCATTTACCCCCTTTATGAATTGGAAAGATAAGTGCATAGGAGTTAACAGTATTGTAACAGAGTGACAAAACTTTACTTTGCTGACTTTGCGTTCTCTGCATGAACCCCTCCTATCTTCCAGTTTGTCACCAGTGGTCATCTGCCCACTCAGCCATTTCTCACCCGTTCCCACGCTCTCCACCCCTCTGCTTTCTCCATTTGTATATCTCCCCATCTCTGATTCCATCCCCACGTCAGACTCTGGGACACTGAAGCCATACCGTTCATGCCAGCCGCCCTTCCCACTGTCGTTTCCCATTATCTCACTCTCGGACGCTCCGCTGGTCATCAGCATGGAGACCTGATGCTGGCAAGATAGTATCTCCAAGAGATCAGTCTTGTGAGTCGGACCCTCCCCCCCCCCCCTCCCCCTCTTCCTATGCATCCCTGGTACCGCCCCAGCCGACACCTTCACCAATCCCATGCCACGCCTTTTCCGGTTTTGATCATATATATTGAGGTGACCACTTATGTTTAAGAGACTTGTGTTGAGAGACTCGTGTTGAGAGCCGCATAGAGTACGGACTCATTATTGCTACTCAGAAATAAATGAATGTAACGGGAACTTGACTGACTCCATGTCCCTCTGTGCCTCTGCCGCCCAACACTCGGGAGGCAGGGGAAAAGTTCCCAGCCTGCATAGTAGCCCCAGCAATGTAAATGCTGGTCCCGCTACAAATGCGCTGCCAGCAGGGTACATCAGAGGGAGAGTCAGTGAGATGATCATGAAGACCACCAGCCCTGATGATAGCCAGCACTACCGATCCCCACCACTAATGAACGTCTGGTAGGGACTGACACTGCTGCCGCTGCCGACCCCTGCTTGCCCTTCACCGACGACAGATGGCGATGGAACGAGAGGTGATATGGGCGAGAGCGAAAAGAGCGAGGGAGACAAGAAGTCAGACAAGCCGCCCTTCTCCTACAACGCCCTCATCATGATGGCATACGCAGCAGCCCGGAGAAACGACTGACGCTGAGCCAAATCTACGAATTCATCATGAAGAACTTTCCTTACTACAGAGACAACAAGCAGGGCTGGCAGAACTCCATCCGCCACAACCTCTCGCTCAACAAGTGCTTCGTCAAGGTGCCACGCCACTATGACGACCCTGGCAAAGGCAACCACTGGATGCTGGACCCTAGCAGTGATGACGTCTTCATCGGTGGCACGACAGGCAAGTCGCGACGTCGCTCCTCGCTCGCGTCACGATCCCGTCTTGCCGCACTCAAGCGCGCCGGCTTCCCGTCCTTGATGGTGCCCACCTACTCCTTCCACCGGGAGCGTCTGCAGCCCTACCCCTGTACGCCCCTCTACTCCTCGCCTGTTTCAGGACTGACGGGTCCTGCTGAACGTCTCCTGTCCAAGTCTCTCAGCTTCTCCGTGGACAAGTTGTTGGCAGACAGCCCACCTGGAGATTCGAACCCCGGACCACAGGGACAAATCCAGTAGTCCTCATGCTGATGCGCTCTTAGAGGTGCCACTCTTGCAGGAAGAAGTCGTTGTGACTACCGGAAAACGACTGTCTCAGCAAGAGCTGCAGGATCTGCAGAAGCAGGATCTCGTGATAGGGAAGTTTCTGTCATCTTGGCCGCAAAAGCCAGAGTCTGCACAGGACCATTCCCCGAAGATCTTACTTCGGCAATTTTCGAGACTTCGGATCCGAGACGGGCTCCCGGAAAACGACTGTCTCAGCAAGAGCTGCAGGATCTGCAGAAGCAGGATCTCGTGATAGGGAAGTTTCTGTCATCTTGGCCGCAAAAGCCAGAGTCTACACAGGACCATTCCTCGAAGATCCTACTTCGGCAATTTTCGAGATTTCGGATCCGAGACGGGCTCCTCTACAGACATGTCGCCGACCCAGCTCAAGGCCACCTCGAGCAATTGGTTCTACCCAGTTCGCTGCGTCCTGACATTCTGAGAGCAGAGATGCTCAAAACATGAACAGATCACCCTGTGACCTTCTGAAGAAAAGTGACGATACTCCATGTGAAGTGACTGAGCCCCGACGCTCTGTGAGACCGAACGCAGGTTGTCGGTCATTCCACTTTGGTGACGGAGTACCATATGTGTAGAACTGCTTTGTGTAGGTATTGGATGTGCCTCTGACTGTAAGTAATGTACCCGTTCCTTTTTCTTTTGCATGACCTCAATACGTAGCCTTGTATAGTAAAACCACACGTAGTAAAGAGAATTACAGGAATGCGATAAGAGTTCCATATAATCATATGATATCCAAGAATGCATGAAACAATAATGGTTTATTTTATTGGAATGATATGACATATCCTTTATATCCCATATAACCCTTTGATTGTTCATGGTTATGTCGTTGTTGATGGCGTCCTCTCTGTGTAACGAGACGTACTGGAAAGTTTCCCTCGTTCTTGTGAATTGTGGTATTGTAAGCTGGAAGAGCGGATTGCCTATAGGTTTGGAACTGATAGGAAATATCTCATCGTAAGGATGCAGATAGTGCTCTCTTTGTGTGATTGCTGTTTAGGGAAAGTTACAGTTTCCCATGACTGTGGGTTTTTGCCTAAAGTTTCATTTAATATTACGTATCACTGTGCTGCTAGTGATTACGGAAGAACTTGCGATGTTTATTCATTGCGGGGTGTTGTCGTGCTTAGCAACGCCACTTTGTGTCACTGTTTGTTTATGTGCATCTAATTGAAGGGTTAAGACCGCTTTTAGCCTGCACGGTTTGTGTGTCTAGCCATGTGGAGGACATACTTGTTGAAGGGTTAAAACCGCTTCAAGTTGTCTTGTCCAACATGCTCTGTTGTTGTGTTGGTTATGCTGCGTTTTGTAATGTGAAATGTTTAATCCTGTTGTTACCAATCAACTAGTTGAACGGTTAAGCCCGCTTCTAGAAGATGTGAAACAATGAGAACTCTTGCTTGTTTTTGTGTGGTGTTTTGGATTGTCTTCTAGTTGACTGGTTAAGACCCCTTCTAGACAGCAATAAAAAAATTTTATCGTGTGAGATTTCGTTGTACACCATGATTGTATATATTTCATCCTAGTAATGCATGTACTCACTAGATTCAAGATTTTGTGTCCATTCTACATTTGTGTTTTGTCTCATGATATATTTTGTATGCAAGTGGTCACCTCAATCCTCTAGCACTAATTGAATTGTTCATTGTTAAACTCCTTATAGGTCATTAATCAAAATTTACAACGAGGACGTTGTACTGAAACACCATGGGG
>JAWQFJ010001083.1:0-45000 GCA_034096865.1 Theodoxus fluviatilis | reverse complement strand
GGACAGGCCCCAGCAGTGAGGTGTGAAGACCGCTGGGGGCCCTAACTCCAGCCCACCAGTCCAGAGCTTGCTCCCTCACGGTCACGGGGCAGTGGTGAAACTGCTGGCTGAGTAAGAGGAGGAAATGAAGAAGGAGGAGGAAAGAAAGGAGGAGGAGTTGGAGCAGGAGAACCAGCACTTGTTGCAGGAGCAGGAAGAGGAGGAGGAGGAGGAGAAGAAGAAGAAGAAGAAGAAGAAGAAGAAGAAGAAGAAGAAGAAGAAGAAGAAGAAGAAGAGGAGGAGGAGGGTCAGGAAGTAAAGGGCATGCAGTATTTACACGCAAATTTCGGGCCAAGAAGCTGGATAAAGACGCGTAGACATATGTATGTATGTATGTATTTTGGCTCTTATATAGCGCCAATCTCACACCCAAAGGCATGTTATTGAAAGTAACTTACAGGTTGATTCATCTACTTTCATCTCAGCTCAGACAATATTGATCGGAGTCGTCATTATCATGTGGTATCGATAATCTGAGACTTATAGACTGGGATTTGAGTATGCCTCACTACACATCTTGAGTTGATTTAACTCAGAGTGCAATATTGTGCGATCTATGATGTAGTTCCTTCGCTAGAGAGGAGCAGGATATGTCAAGGTTGTGACTGACACTTGTGAAAGGCTTACATGTCCACTGTGAACTGATGGCGCACTCGCCTGCTGTGAATTGTGGTGCATAATGATGTGGATACTGTGAGTTGTGAAGCAGTCCTACCTGTAAGGTGGCGCTGACGGTTGTGGAGTGGGAGCATGTCTGTGATTTTTGTGCAGTTTGTGGACCAAGTTCGTTGTTATCTTTCGTGAGTAGACAAGTTAACAATTTCTTTCTGAGTATGTTTAATCTAAATATAAATTTTCCCCCATCATTTTGCAGATGGCAGTTTGCACTAAGACAGTTTCCAAATGGCAATTCGTGTACACATTTACAAAAACTTCTACTGTAATGCACGTTTATGAGTATTGGCAAGCATTTCCTGGATTGGAGGTATTTACACAAAAACACCGTTGTCAATTGATATCAAATTACACCCATAAATTGAAATTGACAACCTTGATATATCATAATTCATGTGCGATAATCACATTGTTCTTATTCATTAGGAACTGATTAATTCCAGATGACAGAAATGGCAGACAGTATGTGTTCTTGACTTCATGGCTTGCTCTCAGTATGAATAACCCGTCCTTGCCATCTGAATCATCAGCCTGTTTTCGGAAATAAAATTAGAGAATAGTATGAAAATATTGGATCTCGGTTAGAGACAGAATACTTGAGATATGGTTCACGATGTCAACATGTCTGTCACATCACCCTTTCAGCACTGCACACTATGTCACATTACACGAAAGTTTCCCTCTGTTGCAGGCGAGGAGTGAAAACTCTTTTCTGCTTAGTTTAGTTTCCACTTGGGACTTTATACTTTTGTCTGCTTCGTGTGTAGTAATAATCTAGAGAAGACTCTGTGAGATTAGAAGTTTTCAATACTAATTTCGTGTGTGCATCATTCATCGGAACATTAAAAACCCCGAAAATGTTTAAGTGATTCCGTTGTGATGCTCAATGAAAATCGGACTCTCAGTTCCTGCGATGTTCTTTTCCGCCACTAGTAGAAAATACTAGAAACGAGGTTGTGATTAGCAGAGCTGTAGCTAAAGGAAAAGTTTGTTCGTAATTGAATTAGGTAAATACGCCTGCGTTTGTAAATAGGTTGTTCCTGATCACTATATGCACCTTAATAGTCCATGTTCGTTCATATCATATATTAAATAAAGGATCATAATAAACTTCAGGCTAAAATCACCGTCTGTATGTGTTATCCGTAAGACTGAGCGTATTGGAAGGCGAGTAATATTACAATGAAGGCACCTGTTTTGGATGGGAGGTAAAAGGGTTTGTTGATTGTCGTGAGGGGCGAGAGAAAAAATCACATAGCAATGTTCGTGTCCATCAATGCATGTAAAGTGATTTGACTAGTCAGTATGCCAACAAGATCTGTAGGCCAGGATGACTTGTTCCTGCACTAGAACTATATATCATTTGAGCTAGAGAAATGGAAACGTGGCATTTAGGTCATGCTGCGTGAGTTCTTCATTTATTGGGTTTGCAGATACAACTTCTTTGTCCGAATCTTTTAAAATCTTGTCTAAGGTTCTTTATTATGGTTTTGAAAGTAAACAACTATTTGGGTACTTGTTATAGATTTCTTGACCCAGGTTATTGTGAATGATAGTACTAGTTCATGTTTGCCATATGGGATAAAGTTATATGATCTTCGATTTCCCTTTGTTTATAGTGTCTGATGCACTTAATGCTCGTCAGTACTTATGATTCTAATTAGAAGTAACAAATACATTAAGTATCAAGGTGACTCAGTGCGATTCCTTTGTTTTGGTTTCGTGCAGCGTTAGATAATCAAAGACAAATAACTGATAAATCACTCTGTCATTGTCTACTTTGTATACTGTCCTTGAATAAAATGACTCCAATCAAATGGGACACTTTCCTGTATTCATTCCACTTATCAAGACTACACATTCTTTACAAGTGCATGAAGAGATGGCATTTCTCGGATAAAGCAAGTGTGTCTTTAAAAGGTGACGTACGCTTGAAGCACTCACAGAATGTGACACATTTGTACTGCACATGAATCAAGACATGCCAATTAAAGCATCAGTTCAGTTCAGCGATTCACAGTAGGATACGAATGGCACAATGCTTTACCATTTGCACGTACTGAGCTTTCCCGTAGCGACAGACCAAATTACCACGACGTGAAGTGGGGCACGTTTGTTAGGCCCTAAGTCTCAAGAGAATCGCGAAGGCTAGCCATTGCCTACGTTCCTCGCTCATAAGGACGCACTCGCCGTGACGGCGGGAGGCCGAGGGAGGTCCGGAGTTCTCTCGATGCTTCCCGCTGCAGAGACCCGGATGAGCCAAAATGGCGGAGACAGTTCGAGTCGGGCTGGTGTTCGGAGATAACATTTCCTGTAATGTGCTTCTCAGGGTTCGTGACTGGAAAAGTGTACGTACTCGGAAGTATTTGCTGTTTGAGTGTTCATTTGTATATCTTGAGGAGTAGGTGTATAGGTTATTTCTGGACATACACTGCCGAAATTTTTTTTATCGCTTGCAAACACGCAACACCGTACACATACGCTCTATGAATTACGTCCCTTGAATTGATCGAAATGAATCGAGCATAACATTTTCGACAACATTGTCTTCAGTTGAACCCGGGTTGCTCTTTTTTTCTTTGAAAAAGTTCCCGTGCCATTCGATATGACACCATGGTGTGTTCTATCAAGTGAAAAATTGATGTGATATCTGAATCGTCAGTTATTTCGTCTATCGGCAACTTCTTCACCGACTCTGGCACCAGGACGCAGCCATGTTCTTCCGCCTTGCCAGTTGCCAGTTGATGATTGGCCGTTTCTTTTAGCTGTAGGAGCGTCTCGCTCGCCCTCGACTAGCCATCGAGGGAGAATCTCGAGATTTTTGGCCTAACAATCGCGCCCCAATGCAAGCAAGCCACAGAGAGGAAATGAAATCTCTGGTGAGGGTATGTGATAATGTGTGTCAGGGAGAGAGTACAGGATTATGGAATCTACTCCTCCCAACAATATCGTCTACTCCGATACGCAGTGCTGAAGGCGATGGATTCAGCTGTCCAGTCTGTAATTTAGTCATAATGGCTCACTTAGGAATAATGGCACAAGCGCACTCTAATCGACCTTGTCTGGCGCCTAAGGAATTTTGACAACTGTGTTGTATTGTGGAAGTGCATTTGTTGCTGTGCAATGACATCAGCTTGAACATGGGAATAAGATATGAGAAATTTACTAACAGTCCAGTCAAGATGATATGTTAGAAAAGTACGAGTTCAAGAAGAGTAGATGAGGTTCATTAATCAGAATGAAACTTTGGCCCGTGATTCAGCTTCTTGATGGTACAATCTTATTGTGTGAACTGAATGGAGGAACCCTTACTTTATAATTTACCACGAAATGGAAATATTTAAAAACTGAAAGTAGTAGTAGTAGTAGTAGTAGTAGTAGTAGTTGTAGTAGTAGTAGTAGTAGTAGTAGTAGTAGTAAGCAGCAGCATCAGTAGTATACTGGCGGAAAAAAGTCAGGGACGGACCACTGATTTTACCTCCTAAATTCATTTGTCTGAAACTCCCTGTTCCTTTGTCAACAAAATCAAATGGCTGTCACATGTTATCCACCAGTGGGTAGGATATGCTGTGTTAGCAGGAAACCTGCACGGGGTTCTCTGTCGCAAAGCTGTAGCACGAGACACAAACTGCAAAATCGCCAAAATGTAGGCTGTTTTCTGGCGTGCACACGGGTAGACATGGGCAGGTAAGATGGAAAATTTGGTTCGCACGTGCAAGGACATTTCGTGGAGTGGGAATTGTAATAAAAAAACTTGGCTTTATAAGCTGCTGGTTTTCTGCTAGCTGCCATTTTCTCACCATGCCTGCCAGAAAGATGCTGACAACGACCAACAGAGAAAGAGCCATTGCCTGGCTGCAAAAGGGCATATCCAAATGTGCGCCTAGAGCTCCACTATGTACTTTTTTGACTGTGTGGAGGAAGTGCGCCTTATAAATAAACATATTATTATTATAAATGCAAAGTGGCCAGGCGACTTCGAGTGTCCCAATCAGTCATCGTAAGACTGAATCAGCGATTCCAGGCCACCAACGATGTCCAGAAGAGGCCCAAAAAGACCACACCTCGGGAAGATCGCTTCATTGAACGGCAGGCGCTGCAGCACCGGGCCACCACCTCCAGAGTCATCAGAGGACAGCTAAGGACGGCCACCAACACCAACGTTAGCGAGAGGACCGTCAGCAACCGCCTGCATGACGTAAGGCTGTGGAGTCGTCGTCCTGCTGTACGTCCCCTACTGGCACAGGCTCATTGCCAGGCTCGTCTGGCCTGGAGTCGCCGCCATTTTAGGTGGACACATCGGGACTGGGCAAATGTCATGTTTAGTGACGAGTCCAGGTTTAACCTGTACCATTCTGACGGGCGGCAGCGGATATGGAGGCGTGAGGGCGAGCGCTACGAGGACGACAGTGCAGGAGAGGGTGGCCTTCGGCGGGGGCTTTGTCATGGTCTGGGGGATCGGGGGAGTTGGGGGCTTCAGCCTTCATCATCGCACCCCCCTGTACCATGTGGTCGGGAATCTCACTGGCCAGCGATACAGGGACGATATTCTTGCCCCTCTTGTTCTGCTGACCCTGCAGCAGGATGACAATGCTACTCCTCACAGGGCCAGGCTCGTCAACGACTACATCCAGGAAGCTGGCGTCGTCAAGATGGATTTTCCTGCCTGTTCCCCGGACATGAACCCCCATTGAGCACGTATGGGACGAACTTGACAGGCGGGTGAGGGCCAACCAGCAGCCTCCCAGAAACCCACAGCAGCTGCTTCAGCTGCTCCAACTGGAGTGGCAAGCCATTCCACAGGCCTTTTTTTAAAACTAAATTGGTGAACTCTATGCGGCCGAGGTGTTAAGAACTGCAGCGCAAACTCGGCGGACACACGCATTATTGAACTCATGAAAGACTTGCTTTTTTTCATTTTGACCCCTCAACCGTATGAGGACCTGTATATCCAAATCGACTCCATATAATGAATCCAAATATTGCAGTATTGTTGACAAGTGAATGAAGTAAACTTGTACCAAATTACATTGCGATATGTTCACTCGTTTCTTTGCTGTGGTTGCGTATGTGAGCCGTCCCTAACTTTTTTCCGCTAGTATATTAGTAATAAACGTCGTGATGGTGGTGGTGATGGTGATGGTAGTGGTGGTGATGATGGTGGTGGTGGTTGTTTGGTGGTGGTGGTGGTGTGGTGGTGGTGGTGGTGCGGTGGTGGTGGTGATGATAGTAGTAGTGGTGGTGGTGGTGGTGGTGGTGGCAGTGGTGATAGTGATGGTAGGGAATAATTATGATGGTGACGGTGATGAAAATAGGCGAGTGTCTGTCTCGAAATACAGTGACATCGCCTTGGTATTTCAGACGGCTTGAGGACGGCGTCTGGAGTGCCTCCTGTTTTGGCGTGGCAGTCTCCGCCGCGCCCTTCGCAGACAGTCTTGGAGGGCTGAGAGAAAGGGCGTGACCTCTTGAGGACGCACGCCAGGGGAAGGTGTCTGGGGGCCCCAGGCTGCCCGGACATCAAGGCTCCCCTCTCCACACTGCCGACCACGCCCAGTAGAGTGCAGTAGGGGTGTGCATATGAACCTACTACACGGTAATAGGCAACTAAATGGGAACTTCGCTACTAAATTGCGAAGTAAGGTGGGCATGAAAGCTGAATACGCGTAGTTGCCTCCTAAGTTTGCCACTAAACGACCCAAAATGTAGTGGTGCTCTCTATCAGCACTACCGGCAAAATAGCCAGCTACAGTGTATTTGCAAATTTCAATGGCCGACGAGTTGCCGGTTCGCTTAGAAAACGCTCTATTTCGGGATACTAGCAACCCACCCAAAGAAAATGTAAGCCATGAACAGCATTAATTTATCAAAGCTGTATGTTGAATGCATCACTAGGTCGTTAAAGCACGAATATTTTACAAATGGGAATGGAGGTCAACGCGTTTTTCAAGCTAAGGCGCCAAGCCTCCCGCACTGGTCAGCACTAGGGGGTGAGAAAGCGGCCTTGCGCGCTTATCAGCCACAAGCACAGATAGCCGTCCCCTACACCCCCTGCCTGACCCCCCACCAGGAAGGACGAGAGGGGAGATGAGGGGTTTCAGCCCTCCCCTTTGATTCTACGCATGCGCATTAGATGGGATATCCCAAGATAAAAATAAAATCTGTATGTGGGTCATAACTTCGTTGTGGCGACCAAGTGGCGTCTCATGCCCACCTCACGGGAACAACTCAAAGCTGTGAACAACGAAGTAGAGAAATACGACGTAGTTACCACTTAACATAGTAGGTTCATATGCACACCACCACAGTGGTGGTGTGCATATGAACCTACTATGTTAAGTGGCAACTACGTCGTATTTCTCTACTTCGTTGTTCACAGCTTTGAGTTGTTCCCGTGAGGTGGGCATGAGACGCCACTTGGTCGCCACAACGAAGTTATGACCCACATACAGATTTTATTTTTATCTTGGGATATCCCATCTAATGCGCATGCGTAGAATCAAAGGGGAGGGCTGAAACCCCTCATCTCCCCTCTCGTCCTTCCTGGTGGGGGGTCAGGCAGGGGGTGTAGGGGACGGCTATCTGTGCTTGTGGCTGATAAGCGCGCAAGGCCGCTTTCTCACCCCCTAGTGCTGGTGCGGGAGGCTTGGCGCCTTAGCTTGAAAACCGCGTTGACCTCCATTCCCATTTGTAAAATATTCGCGCTTTAACGACCTAGTGATGCATTCAACATACAGCTTTGATAAATTAATGCTGTTCATGGCTTACAATTTCTTTGGATGGGTTGCTAGTATCCCATGATATAGCGTTTTCTGAACGAACCGAGAGAGAGGTCCGCCATTGAATAGTGCAAATAGTGGCTACTTAGCCGTGTAGTGCTGATACAGACCACCACTAAATTTTGGGTTGTTTAGCGGCCAACTGAGGAGGCAACTACGCGTATTCAGCTTTCATGCCCACCTTACTTCGCAATTTAGTAGCAAAGTTCCGATTTAGTTGCCTTCTACCGTGTAGTAGGTTCATATGCACACCACCACAGGCCACTTCGTTCAGGGCCAGTTTTAATTCAGCAACGCTCACGCCAACCTCGCCGTAATAGAAGTCCTCTCCAACCAATCAGGACGCAGCTTCGGTCTAGTTTTGCGTCCTGATTGGTTGGAGAGGACTTCTATTACGGCGAGGTTGGCGTGAGCGTTGCTCAAACAAAACAAGTCTTCAGGGACGATTCGATTGTACATGTAGAAACTGCCGCAGAGATGACCATGATGTCACTAGACATCTTATATGGGATCCAGACTGCATTTTTTGGGTAGAGGTTTACTCTCGTTGCCCCACCCGGGGCTCTCACGTGGCAGTGACGCTATTTACTCATAATAGGGGATTTGTTTCGTAAAGTTGATCATCCACAGCTAACCGCATTGATGAGCAACCAATCGATAAGATATCTAACTAAACATGCGGTCGGAAAATCGTAATTGGTACCCGTGTCAACTGGTCAACCCTGATGACTCACTGCTGTATAAAAGTTAAACCGAAAAACTAAGCGCCTTTCTGTCTAGTCTGTCCAAAAAAAAATCAGTCTGGTCGATATATTTTTTTCTTCTTCTGGGTTTTGCTACCTGGAAGCTAAAGTGTTATCGAAGATAAATGTAATGAAATCATTCTGCTCATTCTTCTGGCATACATTTCTGGTGGCGCCACTCCCTCTGATGTGGGATGTACGTGTGAGATTTCTTGAAATCTGATCATTTAATGCATGATCTCACCGCAAAATCTGTTCCTAGGGCCCCAGCTCCAGAATCGAAGCTGCGAAAATCACTCTCGTCTCGTCTTGCATTGCATCGACGCCATCTTGAAATCTTAATTGCAGGGAGTGTTGCATTTCAGCTTGAAAAAATTTACTGGCGACGCTTTATTTTTTAAGAATAAGAGAACGCTTGCTCTCGACCTCGACACGCACGGAAGAAAAAAAAGCAGTTTGATTGGAGCGGAAAACAACTTACTTCCCTTTTCTTCATAAACTCCATTGGAGCTAGAGAATTCCGGGTCGATAGTTTGATCTCAGAACCATATTTCCCAAGGCGCGAAGTCGATTACAAAGCATTTTTCTCGCGCGGGGAAATAAAAACAAGGAGCCGTAGCCCAAAAAACTGGATTATGAATGCACCGGCTTTCTGAGTGATATGAGTCCCTCCGGATGTTTTCCTCCTTTTTGTCCAACCGGTGTTGGCTCGGCGTGGTGCCTCGCCTAGAATGGAATTAAAATATGTGTACGTTATTCTTTCCTGAGCAGTGCAGAGAAATCTAGAGCTTGTTGTAGATAATGTTTTGACATGACATGACATGACATGACATATACTTTATTCATCCAAAAAGAAAATTAAAATTACATATCACTGGTAGAATGATAATTAAGTATGTAAAAACAAACCAAAATCATTAAACATCACAGCACTTCACAATAAGGGAATTAAAAAACGACGAGGTAGGTAAGGGGCAGCATTGCAAGAGGCTGAGACTGGACTGCAGTTCTAGAATAGTTTGAGTTTTAAATACTTTTTGCAGTTGGTAGAAAAGATCGCCGGTATCTGTCTGTACGTGTTTTCTGTTTTTGCAAGGTGTACCTACACATCTCTGGCTCTGTCTCTTTGTCTGCCTCTCTTGCTGGCTGGCTGTCTGTCTGTCTGTCTGTCTGTCTGTCTGTCTGTCTGTCTGTCTTTCTGTCTGTCTGTCTGTCTGTCTGTCTGTCTGTCTGTCTGTCTGTCTGTCTGTCTGTCTGTCTGTCTGTCTGTCTGTCTGTGTCTGTCTGTGTCTGTCTGTCTGTCTGTCTGTCTGTCTGTCTGTCTGTCTGTCTGTCTGTCTGTGTGTCAGTCTGTGTGTCTGTGTGTGTGTCTGTCTGTCTGTGTGTCTGTCTGTCTGTCTGTGTGTGTGTGTGTGTGTCTGTCTGTCTGTCTGTCTGTCTGTCTGTCTGTGTCTGTCTGTCTGTCTGTGTGTGTGTGTGTGTGTGTGTGTGTGTCTGCCTGCCTGCCTGCCTTGCCTGCCTGCATGCATGCCTGCATACCTGCATGCCCCTCCCCCCCTCTCCATCTCTCTCTCTCTCTCTCTCTCTCTCTCTCTCTCTCTCTCTCTCTCTCTTTCTCTCTCTCTCTCAGCTCCGAGGGAGACTGGATGTATTTAATTTATGACCAATAAGACCGATTTCATTCTGTTTTTCTTTGCCATGACAATTAAAAATGACTGGCAACTAGCTTGTGGAACAATAGTGTCTTTTACGTATACAGAGAACTGTATCACTACAAAATCGTATGCAATACACAGTCCTACAATAGAGTTGTTGAAATATCATCGGTTGCTTTCAAATTTACAACAGACATTACTTTAGGAGTTGTGCTGCCACTGATATTTTCCTGTTACGTATGGGGGATATTATATCTTTTTAAAAAACTACATAACGAAGACTACAATATTACTGCAAAGGAAATGACTGGCATTGCAGCATTGCAGAAAAATTACAAGCACAAACAATTCAACACAAGTGTTAAAAAACACTCCGCAACATTTAAATCTCACCCATAAATAATCCAAGAAAGAGGAAATCAAGCCCCCGAGCTTGCATCGCGTATGGGTTGTGCACTTGTGTAATATCTTTGCAACTTTCCAAAAACAGGGCGACTCTCACGAGGGGGCATCACGGGGACTGCTACACCGCCTGCTGATGATGGAAAGACCAATGGGAACGCAGGGTACGGTGCTGGTGGAGAAAAACTCCAGTCGGTTCCCCAGGGCCCCGGTTGTAATTGGTGCGCAGGCAGATAGGGCCTCGCCACCTGATTAAGCAGCATTGATTGGCCGCAAGCCCCTCGGCCTGCATAAGAAATAAATTGTGATCGTGCGTACGACGGCATCGGCGCGAGAGACTCGCACGGGTTTTGCGTCCGTTCGAACAGGCAGGACACCTCAATCGCCGTCGACCTGTAGAGTCTGTTTTGGGAAGCTCGATAATCTTAGCTCACCCCTCGGTCCTTCCCTTGCACGCGAGGAACGGTGACCCAGGAAAGAGTTCACAGCTCCCTGGCTAATTGAAAGGAAGTGACGTCACGGAGGAAGGGGAGACGGGTGCATTGGAGGAAACCTTCCAGTGAACTTCAGTGCATGAGACTTCTCTACACTCTGTTTCTGTATAACGTTTTCGGTCTTTCTCTGTGTCACTATCTCTGCCTGTCTTGTCTTGTCTTGTCTTGTCTTGTCTTGTCTTGTCTTGTCTTGGTTTGTCTTGTTTTGTCTTGTCTTGTTTTGCCTTGCCTTACCTTGCCTTGCCTTGCCTTGCCTTGAATTGCGTGCCGTTCCGTGCCGTGCCGTGCCTTGCATGCATGCCTTGCGTGCCTTGCCGTGCCTGGCGTTCCTTTCCTTGCCGTGCCTTGCCTTGCCTTGCCTTGCCTTGCCTTGCCTTGTCTTGTATTGTCTTGTCTTGCCGTGTCTTGCCTTGCCTTGCCTTGTCTTGTATTGTCTTGCCTTGCCGTGCCGTGCCGTGCCTTGTCTTGTCTTGTATTGTCTTGTCTTGCCGTGTCTTGCCTTGCCTTGCCTTGTCTTGTATTGTCTTGCCGTGCCTTGCGTGCCGTGCCGTGCCGTGCCTTGCCTTGCCTTGCCTTGCCTTGCCTTGCCTTGCCTTGCCTTGCCTTGCCTTGCCTTGCCTAGCCTTGCCTCACCTTGCCTTGCCTTGCCTTGCCTTGCCTTGCCTTGCCTCACCTTGCCTTGCCTTGCCGTGCCGTACCTGGCGTACGTTGCGTGCCGTGCCTTGCCTTGCCTTGCCTTGCCTTGCCGTGCCGTGCCTGGCGTACGTTGCGTGCCGTGCCTTGCCTTGCCTTGCCTTGCCTTGCCTTGCCTTGCCTTGCCTTGCCTTGCCTTGCCTTGCCTTACCTTGCCATGCCGTGCTGTGCCTTGCCTTGCCTTGCCTTGCCTTGCCTTGCCCTGCCGTGCTTTGCCCTGCCCTGCCGTGCATTGCCTTGCCTTGCCTTGCCTCGCCTCGCCTCACTTGCCTCGCCTCGCCTCGCCTCGCCTCGCCTTGCCTTGCCTTGCCTTGCCTTGCCTTGCCTCGCTTCGCCTCGCCTCGCCTTGCCTTGTCTTGTCTTGTCTTGTCTTGTCTTGTCTTGTCTTGTCTTGTCTTGTCTTGTCTTGTCTGTTTACCTGTCTGATTACCCGTCTGAAAGAAACACACAAACACACACAAATACACACACACACACACACACACATGCAGGCAGGCGGGCAGACAGACAGACACGCACGCACGCACACACGCACGCAGTCACGCACGCACGCCTTTGTTCCAAGTATTGCTTCTTTTTTTTAACAACAAAGGGAAACGCTCATACAACGAGTATACTTGTCTCCCCGGTTCCTATTTAAAAGTGTGTATGAACAAAATGAGGTGGCACCAGCTCACATCTGAGTAAGCTTTGTCTGGCTCTTGGTGAGGCCTTCAGCTTTGTACAAATAGAAGTGTGTCGTCCACCTTGCCCGTGTCATCTTATGTCTGAGCACTTTCGAAGCATGGCCGTGTGCTCTTGACAAGAGCGGTCATGTCGTCAATGAAACATGACAACGAAGAAGACCTCCGTTCTCCGCCCTCGATCTCTCGCCTCCAGGAACTGGCCGGATTACAAGAGTCTGCCACAGTGTCATTGTAGTAAAAAGCGTTTTGCATGATCATTTCCTTTTTGATAGCAAACAAGCAAAAAACAACCAGACAAGCAAAAAGGACGAACCGCTAGTGATGTACATATTCTAATGTTGACTTCCACGTGTTTTAAAAACGTTTGTGCATGTACGTTGCAGATACAAGTACTTTTCGATCGAAACATCATAGTTAAAATCATGAAGAAGAAACTTAATGACAAAGAGTAGTTAATGATCTTCAAGAATTGCATAAGAAAATCTTTCTAAAGAGTCTCGTGCACTGCTGAATCATTGCACTCAGTATTGAAAGCGTGTCATGTTCATGCCGTCCTTGCTCCCGTCTCTACACAAGGATGTCTGCAACAGGAAAGGAAAATTCTTCGCCACGATCCATTCCTCATGGACGAGAACACCGTCCACCGCGAAGGGTTTGCTATCGACGTTTTCAAGAGAGCAGAAGCGTCTTTTAAGAGCTCTCTGAATCTCCTTACGCGAGTCACAGACATCTTGTTTGCGTTTTTCTCCAAAGCTCCCTACGCCATATTGATCACTGCAGCTTCAGGCTGTCCAAACATTAGCAGCGCACAGATTTTGGACCTGTCCTGCCCTCGGACGTAGAGCGCGTAGGTCGCCTTTAAGAAGAAAGCTGCTGGTTCGATTGATGAACTCAACAGAATTTCTGCTGTGAAAGGGAGCTCGTCTCTGGCAGTTTCTATGCCGCCATTTTACACACAGAGCAAAAAGTGCAAGGCCACTTCAAGGTGTGGACACATGTGTTGAGACTTTGTAAGAGTGCCCGAAAACTTGATATTCTGAAGCCTGACTTGCAAAATCCTCGTGAGATTACAAGATATTTGAAGAAGGTACTTCGTCGCCTGGATCCTTCGTCTCTGGACATAACCAGAAAATAAGAAAACAACATCCAACACCTTCGACTCACCACTGCTTCAAAATGTAGAAGTCTGTGTGATTAAGAGCATAAATAACTGATGACGAACATTGTCAGAAAAATCTAAACGTATGGAGTTTGCGATTTACAACTACTGCCGTCGTGTTTTACATTCATACTGCTTGCATGATAGAATTTACCTAGAAGAAGAATCTCAGGATGGCAAGTGCGAATGAATTTACAAAAAAACACGAAACAAAGCAAGGAACCAAAAAAGTGGCATATTTATAATCACTTGACAGTTTCGGTTACAGATGAAACGAAATGGAAATATGCGGCGTCAACACCATAAAAAATCCCTAGTCTCTGAACAACAAATTCCCCATGTCTCTCACAGAGTACAGAGGATTATCAACACGGACTGGGAGTCTACTTGAAAATGCCTATGTGTTTTTGTGGAGACGAAACCTGTGAGCTGTGTCCACGATCAAATACTTGAATAGGACAGACAGTGTGTTTTAGGAGCTCACCTATTGTCCTTGTTATCTACGACAAAAGCACAATAACGGTATCTTATGTCAAGCAGTGTCTGCACACAAGCGTTGCAAGATATAATTATATAATTAGAGAGACGAGGCGACTCTCGGGTTCAAAATAAAAGAAAGCTTCTCGGTCAGAAATGTCATGCGTACAACGGCATTTTTGTGAGGATGGCTGTCTACATTATCCTTTCAACAACAAAAAATCAGCGATGCCGTGACAGGAAAATGTCTCATGAACAAAGTTTAAATATCTCTGTGCATTGTGTATAATCAGAAACAACGAGACTTTGGGAGAAAGGAGAGGGGTGAGTGAAGGGGGGTAAGTGAAGGGGGGTGAGTGAAGGGGAAGGGGGGTTGTTGGAGAGGACAAATAAAATGCCACTCTGTTTGCACGAGCGGACGCAGTATTTCTGACATTCGTTTTCTGACACCTGTGCCCTGCATGTTCTCGCAAGGAAGGGCACTGCAAAATGGCATGGCCTCCTCTTGATGAGATCGAATTCCTGTCGATGACTTGCCACGAACAGGACGTGGAGAGGTCTCAAGAACGACAGCACTTTTCTACAACAGACAGTCTGGCGTCACCTGTTTTAGCCCCGCTCCCAGTCCTCTCCCCCATTCCCTTCCTGCCTCCCCCTGTCTCTATTTGTATCATCTTCCTTATTTTCTCTTTTCCTATTTTTCTTAATCATATCATCTCTCCCTCCCCCCTTCTCTCTATCTATCTCTCTCTCCTCTTTGTCTTTCTCTCTATCGCTCTCTTTCTCTCTCTCTTTCTCTCTCTCTCTCTGTCTCTCTCTCTCTTCTCTCTCTCTCCTCTTTGTCTTTCTCTCTATCGCTCTCTTTCTCTCTCTCTCTCTCTCTCTTCTCTCTCTCTCCTCTTTGTCTTTCTCTCGCGCTCTCTCTCCTCTCTCTCTCGCTCTTTCTCTCTCTCTCTCTCTCTCTCTCTCTCTCTCTCTCTCTCTCTCTCTCCTCTTTGTCTTTCTCTCGCTCTCTCTCCTCTCTCTCTCGCTCTTTCTCTCTCTCTCTCTCTCTCTCTCTCTCTCTCTCTCTCTCTCTCTCTCCAGCAACCTCTTACCAATCACTCAGCACTGCTATTTAGACATTCCGTCTCCACACTGATCCTCTCTCCTTTTCCCTCTTTCTGTTGCCATCCCCTCATCGTCTTCTTTTTTTCCTGTTCATCTCTGAGTGAAGGTGAACCGCCCTTGACCGCTTGGTCCTGAGGAAGTGGCAGGTTTGAGGCTCTCCAGCCTTGCAAACACAGATCCAGGGCTGGCTCTCACAGAAGGATCTGGCTCAAGTCTCTCTTCTGCACTGCGTGTTTGTTCCTTGATAAGGATTATGAAACTGCTTTGGTCTCCTTCAGTGTTTCCATAGCATCTGGGCAGCCAGAATTAGGGCTGTTGCCTTGGGTAAGCTCGCAGCGACATCTGTACTTTGCTGTTGCAGGTGGAGTTCCTCCTCCTTCTGCTTCTGCTCCTCTTCCTGCTGCCGCTGCTGCTGCGGTTGCTGCTGCTACTGCTCCTCCTCCTCCCCCTCCACCTCCTCCTTCTCCTCCTCCTCCTTTTCCTCTTCCTCCTCCTCCTCCTCCTCCTCCTCCTCCTCCTCCTCCTCCTCCTCCTCCTCCTCCTCCTCCTCCTCCTCCTCGTCTTCTTCTTAGTTGTTGTCGTTGTCGTCGTTGTCATCGTCTTCCACATTTCTTCTCCTCCTGCCTCTCCTCGAGCGTCTCCTCCTACTGTCCCTCGGTCCTCTGCCTTTCCTCCTGTTCCTGCTTCTGCTCTTTCTCCTTTCCTTCTCTTTCGTCTTCCCTTATCCTCTTCTATCTTTCTTCTCTCTGTCTTTTATTTCACCGCTCTTCCTCCTCCTCCTTTCGCTCATTCTTCTTCTTCCTTCTCCTCCTTTCCCATCGCAAGTTATACTTTGAGACCTTCAGTGCATTATCGATCGAAGGCCGTTTGAAGTGGAAATGACCCCAGTGCAGTTTTGTCAAACTATTTCCAGGCTGAACCTACCTCTCCCTGAAGACTCCTTGTGAGTGATATTTACACAAAGCCAGACCAGGGCGTATTTCGTCATTCAGCCAAGACTTAAATATCTCCATCGTCAAGTCCTCCACCATCCTGCCGATGTCATCGCCGCGATGAAGACGGATGTCGCACTCAGGCATGCCCAGACTACATTAGGCAACTTCCGGTCTCGGAGACCCGCCCAGTGATTGGTTGCTAGGGCAAGCCACGGGTGATTTCTCTCCTGGTCCCTGCCCTGGACTCCCATTACTGCCTCATTGTTGGCCAGAGGACCTTCCATTGATCAGCGTGGGTAGGGCTCCCCTTCCGATGATCACACGGAGAAGTTCTGTTGTTCTTCTGCGGAGGCCATCTTGTCGAGGACGGTGTTGCCCCGTTGCCAGGTCCTCGCTCCACTCCAAGGAAGTTTTTTTCCCAACCGCCATTGATGGCGCACTCTCGCAGCGAGGAATTTTTTTTCTCCCTGGAGATTTCATCCGGGAAAATTTTCGGAAGAACATCTGCGGCGGAATGGCCAGGAAAGACAAATATTGATCCATAGGAATTGTCTTGTAGTTCGAACGTAATTCCGCTTTTTATTTTCGTGGCGCGTTTGTGTTAGAATGAAGTCAGCTTTATTTCGTGAGTCAGTGAAAATTGGAGGGCGTGATCAGATTCAATAGCGTCGGAATGAGGGGGTCTATTAGCAGTATTACGGACAATTATTGTTCATGCACTCTTACCGCGCTTTTACAGACAGAATGAAATTTAAACGTGATGTGAGTCACACACAAAAACGTTGTTTGTCAAGTTTCTTTAACGCGAGTGTTCATTTTTACTACATGGAAACGACAGTCATTGACATTACTCGACCGTAAAACGTCAAGTTGCGGTCATATAACTCTGACTCCAATAAACACACAAAGCAAACAACACACAAATCAAGCAAAACTCGATACTATTCACTTTATGCTTGAGTAGAAGAATTCTGATCTGGTAAGAAATAAAGAACATCAAACAAACAACACAGCCAAACACCCCACTCACTATTCCAGTCCAAATCACACGAAACAGAAGATCATAGCTATATCACGTCAACCCCTCACTGTCGCTGAGAACATTTCAAAGTGAGGTAATTTCTCGAGCCTCGAGGACAGTTGCTGACAGCCCTATGTACAACATCACTCCCTCTCTCATCTGCTACAACCCCAGACTGCTTGTTTCCCCTGTGGCTCAGTCAAGAGCGACTCCAGGCATGAGGTCTTCCCAGGGACATCGGGACTGCCTCGGGTGATTACAAATCAAGTTTTCAGAACAAAGTACGGTATAGCATTCTTCACGTGGCAATGTTTTGATGAAAACGAAGTCCTGGCGCATTACAGGCACACACAACACAGTGCCCTCCTAACGCAAAACCTTTCAATCAACAAACAAATAACAAGACTATCTCAAAGGCGGTGTGGAATTACGAAAAACCTTATACATGAAAACTGAACGGTCTCCACAAAAGAAGTCGGCGTTTAATTACAATCATCGTTTGACAAAACGCAGTACAAAAATACGTGTTTGCCAGTCAAAAGGTTTTCAAATGACCATTGTGGAGAACTAATTTGAAACGTCAACCACGATTCTACATTGAGCCAAGACAGCCACTCGTACGTGACACATGAAAGCATTACCAGGGTGCATCTGCACTGAGTTTTCACCAGCACTCGTTCTGCATCTCGCTCACCGAGCATGCCTATGACCAAATTCGCACCAAATTAAGGTCAGTGCTCAAATAAGGGGGCAGGGCTCATCTCCTGGAATTATCCCCTCCTTTCTGAGGTGCTTGCCGCGAGCCTACGTGCGCACCGTGATCACTCAGGCCTCGGCCCAATCCTTTTATTTCCTCGCAGGAAGCTCCGCTAGGCGTCGCCACCGCACCGAGCCTCTCAGTTTCCGGTGATTCTCAAGGGATCATCGGAGGCTTGCTTTGATGGAGGAATCCCAAGTTCTCCATTTCCACCCAGACGTGCGAAGCGTCAGCTCCTCATGCAGGGATTCTAATAATGGAGGGGCAGGACTCGAAACATCGTCTTGAGAGAGCACGTTGAGGTCTCCCAGGAGAGAGAAATCTCGTTTCCAAACCCACTCAATCCTGCAGCTGGCTTTCCGCATTTGTTTCACTCCTCATTCAACAGCTACGCGTGTTGCAGACGAGTTTGTGCTAGCGGGGAGAGATCCCCATCTAGAAGCTCAGAATACTTGCGTTACTTCGTTCTCTACTTGCAGTGTTCACATAAACAGTTTTGGTGTTGCTTACTGAAAGTCAAGATGGTGTCCACGCTCCAGATGCACATGTTTGTACCATTCTGTCCTTGGGACGGCAACCTGAGAGTTCACAGGAATTAACGCAACAAGGACCCAGTGTCAGCAACGGCCTTTGAAGCAGCTGCATGTGCCTCCATCAAGAATGGCTGCAAAAGAAGAAGAAGAGAAGGAATGAAAATGAGAGGAAGAGGAAGGAGAAGAAGAAAAAGAAGGAGAAGAAAACGGAGGAGAAGAGGAAGAAGGAGGGGAGATTGGAGAAGGAGGAGTGGGGTGGTAGAAGAGGGGGAGAAGGAGGGGGTGGGAAAGAAGGAGGGGGTGGAAAAGAAGAAAGGGGTGGTAGAGGAGGAGTAGGGGTGGTAGAGGAGGAGTAGGGGTGGTAGAGGAGGAGTAGGGGTGGTAGAGGAGGAGTAGGGGTGGTAGAGGAGGAGTAGGGGTGGTAGAGGAGGAGGAGGGGGTGGAGGAGAAGGAGGGGGTTGGAGGAGGAGGAGGGGGTGGTAGAGGAGGAGGGGGTGGTAGAGGAGGAGGGGGTGGTAGAAGAGGAGGGGGTGGTAGAGGAGAAGCGGGTGGTAGAGGAGGAGGAGGGGGTGGAGGAGGAGGAGGGGTTGGAGGAGGAGGAGGAGGAGGAGGAGGAGGAGGAGGAGGAGGAGGAGGAGGAGGGGGTGGTAGAGGAGGGGGTGGTAGAGGAGGGGGTGGTAGAGGAGGAGGAGGAGGAGGAGGAGGAGGAGGAGGAGGAGGAGGAGGAGGAGGAGGAGGAGGGGTAGAGGAGGAGGAGGAGGAGGAGGGGTAGAGGAGGAGGAGGAGGAAGGGTAGAGGAGGAGGAGGAGGAGGGGTAGAGGAGGAGGAGGAGGACCTACATCATGATCATCACTTGTTACATGCCCACCACCACAACAGCCATCCATTAGACCAACGACTGCGACCATTACCATTACTCCTGACCTTATGCTCCTCCTCCTCCTCCTTCTCCTTCTCTACACCTCCTGCTCCTCCTTCTCCTCTTCATCTCCTCCTTCTTCTCTTCCCTCTCTGTCCTCTTCCTTTACCTTTCCTTCATGCACATCGTGATGCAGCTATCTACTGCAAACGTCGTTTTTTGGTGTGAAGTCCCGGTGACGGGCGGGGAGTTCAGGAGGACCCTCAACAGGAACCTGCAGATTTCATTAAGCATCTGGGCCTCTGGAAAACAAGGCTGCTGGGCTGAGGGCGCGGAATTACAGGAGTTGGAGCTGACAGACCCCGATTACAGCGGACGTCGTGGTGATTACCGCCATTGATTACAGCCCTGTAGCCGCTCCCAGATCACATTCGACTCGGAACCGTGAACCGCACATGCAAATGGCGCAGTTTTTTCCGGAAGGAAAGAAAGATAATGCATGATTTCACGTCCCCGTACCCTGTATTTCAGTCCCCCTTGACTTCAAAAGAAAATCTCCGTGGCAGAGTTTCGAATCTCAGTCGAGTGGTGCTTGTTTATACATTTCAGCATGCGAAAGATATCGTGGACGGCAAAAGGTCAAAGCTTAATTGTTTCTTGTCACAATGAAGAAGAATCGTGAGTGTCTCGTTGCTTCCTGGTGCTCAGTGGTGTACCATTACAACTTTAAAAAAAGCTTCATTTCTCCACAACAGTTATAGGAACTTTCACCTTCTTCTTTCCTTTCTTCCTTTAATGCTTGCCAAAAAAAATGCGCATGAACTGCAGGAACTTTTTATTAACTTTCCTCCTTCCTTTCTTCCCCTATTTCTTCCCTTCATTGCTCGTTTCGTGTTTTCCTTCTCTGTCTCTCTCTGTCTGTCTGTCTGTCTGTCTCTCTCTCTCTCTGTCTCTCTCTCTCTGTCTGTCAAGGTTTATGTTAGACATGGGTCTATCAACCGTGGTAGTCGACTAATTGTCCATACCGCAAAACCGTTTAGTGTAACCTAATATTTCTGTGACGGGCGGCCGGCCTGAACAATAAAGTGTCAAAGTGTCAAGTGTCTCTCTGTCTGTCTCTATCTCTCTCTCACTCTCTCTCTCTCTCTGTCTCTCTCTCTCTCTCTCTCTCTCTCTCTCTCTCTCTCTCTCTCTCTCTCTCTCTCTCTCTCTCTCTCTCTCTCTCTCTCTCTCTCCCCATGTGTGTGTGTGTGTGTGTGTGTGTGTGTGTGTGTGTTGTGCACGTTTCTGAATAAAGCAACCTTAAAATACCTGTATCATCATATTCCGAATACAATGGAAATAAAAAACGAGCAATTAAATTGGTATTTTTGTATTTTGGGGGAGGGGGAGGGAAGGAAGGAGAGAGGAAGAGAAAGGGGAGGGGAGTGGGAGGGGAGAGGGGGGAGGGGAGAGGGAGTGGGGGGAGGGGAGGGGAAGAACGAAGGTGAGAATTTTTACGCTATACAACTACAAAGGCAGGAGCAGCATCATACAGAAAGTGTCATATCCTAGACCGTAGATTATCCTAAAACGTAGAGTGTGACCTACTTGCATATTATTAACATGACGAAATATGGGTTTTCATCGTTTTCTTTCACCTTATTACCCGACCAAATGGTACTTTCTTCTAGAAATGTGTGTGTAATCACACGTAGCAAAAAACTAAAATCTTTGGGTCCGATATTTCATAAAACGATCACCGTTATACCGGCTAATCACAGTTAAGATAACAAGAGTAGGCGGGGGAAAGTCATCTCTGCGGGGCATTGTCCAATCACAAGATTTGGCGGGCGAACACGTCATGTTAATAACATGCAAGTAGGTCACGCTCTACGTTTTAGGATACTCTACAGTCAAGGATATGACAAAAGAACAGACGTGACATCAACACCAGCAGCAACAAGCAAACAAGCACAAAAGCGGAAAGGCCATGGCTAGCATAACCACAAATCATCACTGAATCCAATCTTCGGGATGGTATCCATACAGCCACTGATCTAATCCACAAGTTTCATCACTCGTGGGTCGAAGCGAATCTCTGGGAATCCGTGCAGGTCACTGCAATAAATCACCTGTTCATACGATGTGCGAGTGATAAAGGGAGGTCACCCTGGAAGAAGAGGCGAAGCATGCAAAGCGATTCCCAGTGTCCCGGTGTCGTCACTGAAGCGTGCAGAGCGATGTAAATCACGGTTGGCCTGCAAAGGAGGTAACCCACAAATGTACGGGCGCTGCCAAAGTCACCGTGGCTACGTTAGAAGGGAATGAGAAAGCAATGAAATGTTCACTGGAAGAAAGAACATGTGACTAACCTGACGGTCACGGAAAAGAAAACTGAATTAAAGACGCGGCTTGTTTTGAAAAATGAGTTAAAAGGGCGTCATGCTTGAAGAAATCTGAGCTAAAGAGGCGACATGCTTGGGGTCTTTAGCGTAAATAATTTTTTACGTTGAAGAAAAAGTATATACATTTCACAGATTTTGTCAGTAATGTGATTCTTCGACAGCTGAAAACAGGCCTAGATTCGACAGCCATGGATGTTTTCATGAAATTTCAGGGCGTGATTCTCGCATTTATCTAAGTACAATGAAATTCAATTGCAAATCTGACGAAGTGTGGTAAGATCATCATGAAAACTGTCAGACTCTTTGACTTTCGTTAGCTACTTGGGCCGTTACTCTTGAAGGCAGAAACTGCTTCAAATCCTCTTGCTGTACGTCAAATATTACGCCAGCTACAATCTACGAATGGGTTGTCTTCTGTGAACTCTGGGGGAACTTTAAGACAAGAAGACCAAGACTAAATACTTCAAAGGTTTATCATCTCCCCTGGAAACGAAACAAACAACTGAACGGACGACAAAACGAACGGCGTACAGACGTAGAAATAATGCATAAAAGTTTGCTAACAAACGAACGGAACAAAGGAAAACAAACAGGCGTGCATACAAGCACACTAACAAGGACATTGACGAGTAACCACAAACTGTCATACCACTGCAGGGGCAGCTGCGGAGAAAGTATAACTCTTTCCATGTGATATAGACATTTTAAGCCATACTGCACTGTGATTTTTTCTGGAGCAAGTTTTATGATCTCTGCGTGCTACGACCGTTGGTATTGCCGCTGCAGCTTTTGAGAAGCTCATACGCAGGCCACGAAAGGGAAATTATACTTGGGACTCAAAAGACTTCCTATGGTGGATTTCTATTTGAGTGCAGCCCAGAAATACTGTCAATGTTTTTTGGGGAAGAACATCAGGCAGTCTTGCTAATGCCTGTCTGTGGAATTTGATTGTCAGAATGACATATAAAACTCGTTTCTCACAGACACGTTGCACATTGTGATGGGATTATTTTTTCCAGCCAAAGGGTCAAGATTTTGTCTTCATGACCCGAGAAAACTGGCAAGACTGGGACGTCTCGTAAGAGACCACAGCAAGGCCCCCAGTGACTCAGTGCCTGCAGACTCAAAGACAAGAGCTAATGGCGGACAGACCGCCCATCTCCAGACCCCAGCATCGTTAGTGGCGACCCCGACTCCTGATAACGCAGCCTCGATTTGTTTGACTTCGCTCCGGTGCTTATCGACTCCGCAATTTGATTATTCCCATCATGCCCCTCGCTGGAAGCGGACAGTTGACAGCATCCGCCATAACTGAGATGGTCGTGGCGGGAAATTGGCCAGAAATGGCGACTGTGAGCTTTCTGGTTGCTTTCGAGTCCAGCCATTATTCCCCGGCCTCTTTCTGTGAACGACTCATGCTTTCATGTAGCTTTTATGAACTGCACACTGTTTGCACGGCGCATTCAAAGTAACGCCAGACTCGTTGGTGCAACGGGTCACTTACGTCAACGAAATGTCGACTGCGAAGGACGGGACGGCTGGCCGTTGGCTCCCAGAGGAGTGGCGGTAAATTAGAAGTAATCGATGGGAAGAACAAATATTGGCAGAGGGAGGACGCGGGTTTCTGATTGAAATCATCCTAGTCCGCGTGGCACCGAACGGCGCCGAGTTTTCCCCCTCCTTTCTTTGATTCTGTTTTGTCTTCAAGCCTGGCAGGGTCCATCAAAACGGTGGATATTTCCACCTCCGTCCAAGCACCCTCCATCAAGGCGAAAGCAAACTGCCATGCGGGCTTTGGGGCTTTGGAAAGCTGGCCTGGTTGTTCCATTTAGTTCTTGCAACAGTCGGTGGGCATCTGTGCCCCTTGCAGTCACATCTGCTCCCCTCCACTCTTTCACCCTCTCACCCCTGAAGACTCCGTTGTCAGTGATGTCTGGCAGAGCGTGGGGGATGTTGCCCCCTCTGTACCTCGTCATTTACGTGACTGGCGCTCTGACGTTGACGCCATTGACAGCCGACAGACTTCCGTGCGTGATGTACCGCGGTCCGGAGTAGCGGCTGACAGATGAGGATTTCACGAAGAAGTTTTTCACTTGATTGGCAGTCATGGGATGAGATTGGAAATATGAAGCGGTGCGAAAACTTACTTAGCCTCCCCTTTACCCTCGGGTAGATTTGAGTCAGCCACTTATCATTCACGCCTTTCTGAACTTCTGCCACCACCCCACCTCGGCTGTCTGGTCCAGCTCAGGGACCTTTCTGCCCCTTATCTAGCTCTCAGTCTCCTCTTACCCACTGCAGCTTGCGGGTAAGAATAAACCCACGGCGTTTTCCTCCGTGATGCGTAAAATGCGAATGCATGACTAGGGAAATGGTCTTATAACTTGGTCATACTCTAACAACAGTGGCAATTTGTACATTCAATGGTTGTCCGTCAGTCCCAATGAACATGAACGTGCTGCTGGATGCCAGTCCCGTCCCGACAACACCATCGGACTCCAAAGATTTGGGAATCTAAGGCCTTCCATAATCTATAAAGGTGGATAGACGCAAGAGTCTCATACATCCATCATCCAAGCATCAGTGCAAACGTACCTATCCATGCATCCGTGCATCAACCATCCATGCATCCATCCATCCATCCATCCATTCATCCATCCATCCATCCATCCATCCATCCATCCATCCATCCATCCATCCATCCATCCATCCATCCATCCATCCATCCATCCATCCATCCATCCATCCATCCAATCTATCTCATCTGCGTTGGCACATTTCTCGCATATATCGATATAACTAAAACCACAGCTACAGTAAAATGGGTGTGTGCGTGCGTGCGTGTGTGTGTGTGCGTGTGTGCGTGCGTGCGTGCGTGCGTGTGTGCGTGCGTGCGTGCGTGTGTACACGCAAATATGTAATTTCATTATTTTTTCTTGTTATTTGAAGCGTGTGTTTTCTTTACAAATGCCGAGTGCAGGATGTGTATGTTTTACGTGTCATTTACTGATTTATCTTTATTCATTTTCTTTATTTAGAGTTGTACACTTGAACATTCAGTCCATCCTCTAGATAAGTCCTTTCTCTCTGTCTCTCTCTCTCTCTCTCTCTCTCTCTCTCTCTCTCTCTCTCTCTCTCTCTCTCTCTCTCTCAGTTTTTTGCCAATTACCTACTTCTCAAATTCTTTACGGTGTAACCCTTCCCTTTCCTCCCCACTCCCCTTCTATCTTCTCCCTCCCCCGCCTAATTCTTCTCGCTGCATAGGCTTGTTCAAATGCTCGCGGTTTCATAAGGAGGTGACATCATGAAGTCCTCCAAGACGACAAGAAATCGACTTTTCTTGCGTCAACTCAGAGACTTGATAAGAATTCTCCAACGCAGCGTGCATTCTGGCACTTCGGTAAACGGAACTCTCCACAACTGTTTGGAATGACCGTCCTTCGCCAAACGATGTTGCTTTCGCAGACCCTTAAAAAGGAGCGTTCCGTTGGAAAGAAGTGATTTTCGATATAAAATGATCAGTCACCCGCCTTGCCGAATAAACACGCACGATCCTCGGCCGACTGGTTCGATCAACATGAATGTATAGAGCAGTGTTTTCTCACAGACCACTTGGAACCCATGCAAGTTCTTCATCGGAGCTTCCAGTCGACTGTGTCCTGGAAACAAATAATGCAGATTGGGCTCTATTCCTCGAGGGCCTCAAAGCCACATATTCGGAGAAGCTTCACCCATCACGCGTCTTTTCCACTGCCTAGTTTCGTTCTTTGGAATATCAATTTTTGGCACCTAAACATAGCCCTTGGTTGATCCATGAACAATGTAAACGTGTCTGGGGTGTTCTCTCAGTTGACCAGAGTTTTTTTCTGCCTCGATCAATTGGGCAAATATGGTTCCAGGCAGTCTTTTTTCAACCCAGGTTCTTCGGCAAAGGTCTAAGATCATTTCCGGTGTAGCGAAATAAAGGAGTCTCCCATATCCCTGGTCGAATTTGAATGCTGGCAGAATGACCATCATCACTAACAGTCCACAGGAATCAATTGATTAGAATTTACTGAATTTCTACAGGTACCGACTGCTTTTCATTGGAAACAATTACTTTTGTAGGTGAAATATATTTTGCATGCAACTATTCCTGTGCTAAAGAGCAATTACATGTTTGCTCAATATTCAACTCTCTCTCTCTCTCTCTCTCTCTCTCTCTCTCTCTCTCTCTCTCTCTCTCTCTCTGAGTGTGAACAAAGGATTTCATTACAAATGTAGCAATGGGATGTTATGTACTGTAAATGTGATGCAGTGTAATGTAATGTAATGTAATGTATTGTAATGAAATGTAATGTAATGTAATGTAATGTAATGTAATGTAATGTAATAATGTGATGCACTGCGTCGAATTGGACAATACAAATAGTTTTGCTTATATTGGTGTTAACTCCTTGTAAATGGTCGGAAGCCTAACAATACAGGTATCGTATCGTAGTAGATATTTGGTTCTGTACACGTCCCCATTAAAAATATTGTGGGGAGCGAACAAGAGGGGGGGGGGTGAGAGAGAGAGAGAGAGGGGGGGGGGGGGAGAGGGGGGGGGGAAGAGAAGAGAAGAGAAAGAGAGAGAAAGAGAGAGAGAGAGAGAGAGAGAGAGAGAGAGAGAGAGAGAGAGAGAGAGAGAGAGAGAGAGAGAGAGAGAGAGAGAGAGAGAAGAGAGGAGAGAGGGGGGGGGGGACGCACAGAAATGCAGACACAGACAGACACACAGACATATTGACTGACTGACCTCTGTGGACGGGGTAAGAATAGACCCACCGCATATCCCTGCGCAATTCTTCAGAGGCGGCTAACCGTGGAAATGTACGCATGACTTACTCTTGGTCTTTCCAGCTCTAGTGGTTTTGTGATCAATGGCTTTACATGGCCTATATAGCTGTTACCATAAAACTGCATTCGTTTGTTAATTACTTATCCATTCATTCATTTCTTCTTGACTAACAATCAGTTAGGCAGGCAGGCAGGTAGATAGACAAGACAAAAGAGAGCCCAAAACCGACACAGAGAAATACAGAGGGAGACAGAGAGCATGATCTGAGCAGCAGAGAGGACCCAGTGCAAGACGTGGAAGAAGGGTTCCAACAGCCAGCACACCATTTTTCACAGGAGGGCTGGATGCCAATTACGCAGGCCTACCCTTTTCAAGCCAGGGCACCTCACAGCTTACTACCGGAAAATCGACCACGGACCTTCTCAGCTCCAGCATCCATGACAGGATCGAACCTCCCATCCAAAGTGGGGAACGAGAGAGGAGAGAAGAAAAACGGCTGTCTTCAGGAGAGAAAAAAAGCTCTTTCAATTACCCACGTGACCATGGACGGTGCGTGATGTCCCAGGGGGCTGTGTTCATAAAGACCCTTTCCACCCCACCGCCTTTCTCTATTGCCTGCCCGCGTCATAGATTGCACCTGTCTTACCCTCTAACTCGTCCTGATAGAGTCCTTTGATGGGGCATTCGCGAAGGGCATGACAGAGAGAGAGAGAGAGAGAGAGAGAGAGAGAGAGAGAGAGAGAGAGAGAGAGAGAGAGAGAGAGAGAGAGAGAGAGAGAGAGAGGTGGGGGGGAGAGCGAGAGAGAGACTTTAGACTTTATTTGCATAGGCCAGCGGCCCGTCACAATTGTACAGACGTAATATTATGTTGTCAACTTATATACATATCGATTTTCTCACTTCGTGTTGGGAGAGAGAGAGAGAGAGAGAGAGAGAGAGAGAGAGAGAGAGAGAGAGAGAGAGAGAGAGAGAGACAGAGACAGAGACAGGAGAGAGAGAGAGAGAGAGAGAGAGAGAGAGAGAGAGAGAGAGAGAGAGAGAGAGAGAGAGAGAGAGAGTCTGTAAGGGCCCTGTATTCTATCCTGTACTCTCGCTTGTAGCACTCCAGTTAAAGTTAATCCTGAAATCCCATGTACATCAGAGAATCGCGAACGATGGCTGCTGCTAGATGGTTCCCTGATCAGCTAGAATCCTTGGTCTAGGAGGTTTCGATGCCAAAGTCCAGTAGCTCCACCACGGGTCGTCTCAAGCTGCAAAATGAGGCCCCTGGGCCATCTGTCAGACACACGTAATAATGGGTATAGTAGTAGTACTTTAACTGTATAACAATGGTAGTGCATTAGTAGGTCCGACTTCTTGGAGAGAGCATCTGGAGTGGCATGGAATCCTGCAGCACAGCCTCTGTAGCACGCTCCACAGACCGACTCTTGAGGACGGAGAAGTTGCATTTGCTCCCTCTGCCTCCGGCTATGTTGTCCTTCACCTGCCGGTTTCCATTTGACTTCACTCCTGCTGATGCCCTCTTTGACAGTGCCTTTCCAACAGCTGCAGTCGTCGATGAGGCGTTCCCAGTTGTCTATGATGATTCCAGTGAATCTTATGTCTCTTCTGCATTCATTTTTGTAGAGCAGCTGTGAGTGGCAAATTACTGGTCGGGTTCCTGCAGCCAGACAGCTCACAGATGGCCTCCAGAGTCGCGACTGTCCTCAATACGCACAGTACAACTACGGTATTGGTTGTATCCCAGCCATTAATAGAAAGGGGAGTCAGTCACATTGTGTACCTAATCGGGTTGGAAAATCCGAGTTTAGTAGAGAAAAAACATTGAGGACGATGGTGATTGCAGCGATGATTGGATCAATAACCCGAAGAACCTGGGGCTTTGTGGCATTTCGTCGGGAGGGATATGACTACTCAGAGAGGCGATTTCAGCGTCTCGAAAGTGGCAGCAGTAAACATCTGTGATGGCATCCTCGTCGATAAACCGATTGCTTACAAATATTTCCTTTTCTACAGAGATTTTCTGTTTTCTACAGAATGATAGACGATGTAGTAGTGGAGACTATAAATAAGTTCACTCACATGTTAAAATAGATTAATTGTCTTGCCAAACCGTATATTCGTGATTTGTCATTGTAACTTACAATGTAAGTATTACATAAGTTTGAACCCAATGAAGACGTCCTGAAGGTGACAGAACAATAAGTAGACCTACCTCTTGTATCTCTTTCAGCAACCCAGTGTCTTCATTACGTCCTCGAGTGTTTATGTGTGTGTGCACCCATGTGCACGCACAGGCATGCACATATCTGGATTTTCCATGCATGCAAGACTTTGTGTGCTTCTCTGTCCATCCGTGTGCTTTTTCTCTAAGTTTCCTTCTTTGTTTTATTAACCATGATTTGTAAGTGATCGTATGAGCTGTGTACAGAATTATATGTAGTATACGCCATGTGAGAATCTGCAAGCTTGCTTGTGTTTCTATGAGCATACATTAGCTCGTGTGTGGTTGCATACCTTCGTGCGTTCATGCGTGCACATGTGTGTGAGTGCGCGCGCTCATAAACTCGTGTATACATGTATGTATACTTCTGCGAATATATGCACCTGCTTATAATTTAAACAAGTAAATGATTAACTACTTAAAAGTATAATTACGTAATTGCGAATGCATTTGTGCTGATCTTTCCGTGCGCTCGTGTTCACAACAGACAGACATAGACTGTATCTGTAAGTGCAAGACTGATAAATCCATTCGTTCCCATTCTTGCTTCTGTGTATATATCTGAGCATGTTTCGATCTAAACGTTACTCGGGCGCATTCTGTGAACCCGAATCAGTAGTGACTCTGGCACAGTTCAGCATTGCGCAAAAAATAGTTCGTTCTGATACTATTTTTTTCTCCACTTTTTACAGAAATCATTCAGATGTCAAATCTTGTTTCCATTTCAACACAAACATTTTGTTTTATCGAATAAACGCTTGTTTATTGCCTCGACAAGCGTAATTTATTAGTGTTGTGCGAAATAGTTTTGGAGCTACTTTAACGGCGTATGTCAGGGAGCGGATCGGCTATCCCACAAGCCTCTCGTGAGACCATCATTTGAATTTTTCGGACGAAATCCTTCCATCACGTGATGTCAACTGTGCTAGAGAGTGTTTCGCCGGCAGGCGAAGTCTCTAGTGGACTACAATGACACGAGCGTTGCATCTTTCCCACATGAACACAGCACTGAGAGTGCTAATTACAAACTGACGTCTCAAAACGAAATTATGTCATAACCTCATTCTTACATACGGCCATTTTGTTGGGCATTCATAATCAAGAGGACCATCACAGCAAATGATGCGTCTGATATAGAGGGCGTCTGGTTGGTCTCTCCATCTGCTTGTCTGCATCGACGTCACGTGGGAACAGCCCTGCCCTGGCGCAGTATGAGAACGTGCAGATCCAGGCATAAGTTCTCTGGTGTCAGGTGTCGCAGGATATTTCGGAACCGGACGAATGGGAACCATTCCGATTCATCATGGCCCTGGTGGCAGGATTTATCGGAACCATTCCGATTAATCCTCACTTAAGTGGCAGGATATTTAGGAACCATCAGGATATTTCGGAACCGTCTAGAAGGTCATTAGCCGACATACATTTGTGACTTTACGACTTTTTCTAAACATATTTTGATGAGTTTCTCACACTTTGATGAGGTAGTGCAATACATCTCTTCGCACCTACCTGTTTATCTCTTTGTTTATGTTGCATTCACGCACAGAAGGCCCACATGGCTTCACTAATATTCTGTCTGCATCATTCCGTGTCAAAATTCACTGAGTTACAACTCACTGTACTCCAGCGCATGAGTTTTGAATTACAAAAAAAGGGTACAAAGTGTTAACTCTGATTTAAAACCTTCTAGAAACTCAGAAAATCATACGAAAGCATATAGAAGGTGGTTCCGAAATATCCTGGTGTTTCCGAAATACCCTGCCGCCAGGTGCGGGATAAATGGGAATGGTTCCGAAATATCCTAGGATTTTTGGGAACCTGTTCCGATTTATCCTGGTTCCGAAATATTCTACGACACCGGGAATCCGATACCACTGTCAAAATTGAGAGAGAGAGAGAGAGAGAGAGAGAGAGAGAGAGAGAGAGAGAGAGAGAGAGAGAGAGAGAGAGAGAGAGAGAGAGAGAGAGAGAGAGAGAGAGAGAGAGTTGGATGGATGGATGAATGGATGGATGGATGGATGGATGGATGGATGGATGGATGGATGGATGGATGGATGGATGGATGGACAGATGGAGAGACAAAGAAACAGAGATTGAGGCATAGTTTGAGACAACGAGACGAAAGCACAAGCACAGACTTTCTGCCTGCCTGCCTGCCTATACGCCTGTCTGCCTGCCTACGTGCCTGCCTGCGTGCGTGCCTGCCTGCGTGCGTGCGTGCCTGCCTGCCTGTGTGCCTGCGTGAGAGGGCCATTGAGTCATGTATTTGTGATCAAAGGGGACACAACCCGTGCGGACATAACACATTTTTGCTAGTCGATTGATGAAGTTTTTCTGTCAGTAGACGTGGAATGCTTAAGTCCATCTGAACTTCCAGAAAAGGAAGTGTATGCTCGTGATAACCCATTTGCAGAGGATATGCGAATTAAAACTTAATCGAGCTATTGTCGGCCAGTCACGTACTATGAGCGTATAACGGCGAAGCAAACTTTTCTGATATTTCTATGTGGGAGCGTGCGTCTGTGTAAGTTTTAAGGAGGTTGTCAAGAGATTACCATGCAGCCACACGACGGTTCGACCAGTCCAGAAGGATTTGATGGTATCTGTGCAGAATTTTTACAAACGTAGTCAAGATTTGACAAAATGATGCGATTTCAAAGAACGCTGCATGAGATTCAAGAACTTGCATGCGTCCTTGATTTATGCACGAGATGTGTGCGCTTTTTTTTAGACAGAGGGGGTGGGGGTGAGATAGAGTAGGGGGGAGAAAGAATGTGGAAGGAGCGGGGTAGGGAAAGACGGGGAGAGAAACGGACAGACGAATGGACACAAAACGCACACACAGACACACACGCACGCACACATGCACGAACGCACGCGCACACACAGAAGAATGCATGTGTGCAAACAAAAGTGTCTTTACGACCGAAGGAGAGCGGGCGAGAAAGTGAGAGCCAGAGCGAAAGCGAGCGAGCCAGCGAGCGACGAAGAGAGAGAGAGAGAGAGAGAGAGAGAGAGAGAGAGAGAGAGAGAGAGAGAGAGAGAGAGAGAGAGAGAGAGAGAGAGTTTACTTCGGCTGACGACCCGTCAAGACAAGGCGGTTTTCAAGCCGATTTTGCTCCCGATCCGGTCTGACCGTGCGTGTAAAAATCGGGTTGACAGCCACACGCAACGATTGAAGTGGAGCCGTGCCGGCGTGAAGGTGCATTGACCCACATTTCCAATTTTAAAATGCAGGAGCTTTCACGACCTATAAATGCATTCAACATATATCTTTAATAAATTAATGCTGTTCATGGCTTAAATTTTCTTTGGATGGGTTTGTAGTATCTCCAAAATACAGCGTTTTCTGTGCGAAGCGTAGCCTCGTTCTCGCACAGTCGAGCCGCGGACAGATGCTCTCGCGTCGCCCAGCATGGGGAAAATAGAGCTTGCCCTACAGGTAAGAACCGGGCCGGATTATATGCAAATGTGTCAACCGGGACCGGATCGGCAGCAAAATCGGGGGACAACCGGTACGTGTGCCTTTAATCTATGTACTGTGTGTATACGTAAAAATAGAAATATATATATATATATGTACAAATGTAAAACTGCACAGTCAGTATAGCAACACTATATAAGTAGTACCATTCAGCTTAAAGAAGTTGCTCACTTGCATAAATATTGTAAGGAGGCAATCTATAAATTAAACAGCTCTATGTCACTTTGCGTGAGAACAAGACTTGCTTCATATTGGAAAAAAGCGGTGTACGTACAACTTCAGGGAAGGTATATCTTTTTTCAGGCAAAGAAAATCACAGACTCCCTTGATTACAGGGAGGTAACTCTTTCCACTTGAGTGCCGTCTCGCGCCACAATGTGATCGCCATTGATTTTAGCAGCAGACAACAGAGACGCTGCGAGCCACATTGAGGCTGAGTCTGGTTAGCGCATGCCTCGGGGAGGGGAGAATAGAGTGTCTGTGCCTGGACATGCATTAGCAATAATGGAACAATTAAAGAGACAAGGGCGCCACAGTAACCACTCTCAAGGTCTGATGATGAATCGGATAGAAAACATTGCATTACTTCAACTGCCTCAGCGTCCCGTTCTATCGTCCCTGTGAAGTCGAATAGCTTCTTTTTTCCTTTCTGTCTCTCTGTCCTCATGCATTTCCCATCTTCAACCCTGGATCCAGGCGGAGATATTTCGGGGCAAGTCTTCAGCTGTGGGGATTCCGGCGCGCTAAGCGGAATTGATTGATGATTCGGTGCGGCACTGTGAAAGTTTCTTTCCTCCTCTAAATTGCTCGCGCTCCCTGAGGAAAAACGCTTTTGTTCCATAGTGATCGTCAATTTGGGACACAGTTTTCGTCCATTAGAGAGATTTTCAAAAAAATGGAATGTGCAAATATTGCACCGAGGAAGACGTATAAAAGATGGATATATCTTTTTCGTGAATCTCGTATGGTTTTGATGTACAACACATTTTGTGTTTTGTTGAACTTACACTTAGGAGACGGAAACGAAAGCCAAAATTTCCTTCCCGGCGTTACCCTGAGTGGATGCGATACTGGAGGGAATTAATGTTTGAAAGTAAAAAGTTATATAAGAGTGTCGCACCGTAATTCACACACACATGACCTAATTAAACATTTCTTATAGCACTGGACGTATCTCTGCTGTTTTCAGTGGCCAAGGACACACACACACACACACACACACACACACACACACACACACAAACTAGAGCGGTAGTCACATTTTGAATGAAAAGAAATATTCACCTATTCATTTTTCACAGATCCTGCGGAAAGCAAAGGCTGCAGCTTGCTCACTCACTCATGCACGCACGCACGCACGCACGCACGCACGCACGCACGCTCGCTCTCTCTCTCTCTCTCTCTCTCTCTCTCTCTCTCTCACACACACACACACACACACACGCACACACACATACACACACACACACACACATACGCACATACATACACCCGTAGTTAGAACAACTAAGTAACTTAGGACTGAAAGGACTCGTGGTGGACGTCGATCTAGTTTCTATGGGCCAGGCTGCAGTGGAGAGCGTCAATATATATATATATATATATATATATATATATATATATATATATATATATATATATATATATATATATATATATATGTGTGTGTGTGTGTGTGTGTGTGTGTGTGTGTGTGTGTGTGTGTATGTTGTGAAGATTCTAGATTATACGGGAGACTCGCGGCACAGTTGGTTTTTCGGTCAGGTCACTGCCCGGCACGCGGTCAAATCCGGCTGTCCTGTGTTTAGCAGTCGCTCTGATAATTCGGTCACCAGGTCACGTAGTTGAGTCGGGCTAAATGTGGCTTGTTGTGTCACGTGACGCCAGTCGATTTAGAGCCACGGATCTATTCTAAATGAATGCACATCTTGATCACAGGCTCTTTCAGCCAATTAGAGAGTTCTGCCAGAGGTCAAATCATTCTAGTAAACTAGAGATTTCGCCTACCGGCAAAAGTATCTCTAGCACAGTTCACATCACGTGATGGAAGGTTTTTGGCCAATTTATTCATACGGAGGTCACACGAGAGGCTTGTGGGATAGCCGATGTGCTCCCTCATATACGCCGTTAAAGTAGTTCTAAGACTATTTCGCACAAAACTCTTAACTTACTCTTGTTGAGACAACAAACAAGCGTTTATTCGATACAATAAAATGTTTGTGTTGAAATGGAAACAAGTTTTGACATCTGAATGATTTTTGTAAAAAGTGGAGAGAAAAATAGTTTCAGAAGGAACTATTTTTGGCGCAAGGCTGTAATGCGAAGGGTCAAGCCTATTACGCATTCATTGCGAACTGTGCCAGAGTCAATACTCGGGTTTACAGAATGAGGTCAAATCTCAACTGACATGTCTAGCTCACTTCCGGCGAGTCCCACTGTTGATCAGATTGTCACGCAGTTTATTGTGAGTAAAAGTAAATTTATTTTAAAGGTTTCTATTGAGTTACAGCTGTGATTAGATGTACGTGCCTCTATCAAGTTTTTCATTAAGTTGGAAGCCCTGCCACAGCATTTTAACCGATTTGTTGCGGTTGTTTTATGGACGTTACACACGTGTAGTGCCTATAGTGCCGTAGTCGGTAGTGGCCCGGTCTCGGGAGTGAATAAGAAAGGGGACTGTTAATTTTCAAGTTAAACACGTTTTTATTAATGTATTGATTGTACTAGTTTTCTTCTGTGTCATTTATGTCTCTCATGTGAGTTACATGTAACTGGAGACACAGCTGCCTAGGAGTCGAATTTCGCTCGAGAGTCACGAAAATGCCCATATCAGTCCTCGGACGAGCTCGTCGTTATAACGCAGCGATCTGATTGGCTGCCGATTACTTGCGGACTCGTTCTGAGTGAGCTGAAGTTGGCCGAGACAATTCCGAAGGCACTCGTGCGAGATGCAAATTGAATGCGCCTCGCTCACGCCTGGTGGCGGCAGTTTCATAAATGACAGACCTCGGCATTTCGCAGAAGTTGTACTGCAGCTTTCAAACACACAATTATTGCCAACGCTTGGGTGTTTCCTTTTCGCAACTGAGTTCTCCGCCATCGAATATCTTAGGTTGAACAGGCCACCGGAAGTGCTCTAGACAGTCAGTTGCCGGTTGGCCTTGAGAGGAACTAAAATGACCTTGACCTCAAGATATGCATCCATTTAGATATAGATCCGTGTTAGAGCTGGACACAAGAGACTATTCGAGCAGCTTCGTTCACGAAAGATCTGGAAATCTAGGACTAGGTATAAAAGGAGCGACAAAGCGTGAGAGAGAGAGAGACATGACGGAGACACGAGTCAGACACGAGCAGCAGATACGACAGAATTAAGATGAGAGCTTAACTTTGTAAGAAGCGAGTCCTCTGCAACACTGTGCGTAGAGTGAAGCGAGTACGACGACACAACTTATTGTCACCGCTGTGTATCAACCAGTGCGTGAATAAAGTTTATCGAAAAAACGACCACCAGCGTTTGTAACTTCGACTTCCCAGCGCAAGCTAGGAGCACCTCCGCACAAACAAGATTTGAGGAACAGGGAAATCTTAGGCTTGTTCAGTAGTACTCAGCGCTGCATGAGCGCTTCATGTTGGCAATTGAGCGCTCTTTGCCACTCCTGAACGCCTAAGATGTAGTGCAGCGCTTCACTTGTTAAAGGGGAGGTAAATCTTCTGCGCCCCATGTTGTGTTGATAGACGCAAAGAAAGTGTTTTCTTTGCCACAGACATCGTTTATGCACGTTTACATGTATTCTGCATGAATAAAGTCCACTACTGTGTCATCCTTACTTGCCATTACTTGCACATACAGAGCGCTTAGGGCAAATAAAGTCCGTTCCAGTCCCAAAATGATGTTTCTGAGGGTTATTTTACGCGTCGACGGCCAGTGCGGGATCGAAGACGCCATTTTGAATCTGCTGCAAAATCATTCTGCATCATCTCGGATCGGTGATGCAGAGCGCTGCTCAGCGCTGAGTGAAGCACGCCCCAAATTGGCCGTTCAGGAGTGAATCACATGCAGCGCTGAGCAGCACTCTGAATCGCTGCGCCTCCTGAACAAGGCTCTTGTCGATGGATGATCCAGGGGAAGCAACTCCTGTGGGCATACTCGTGACAGGCCCGGAGGCAGATTTTTCTTCTCCCAAACGCGCGTATATAGGGACCCCGTCGTTTAGCTTAAGATTACACCCGAATCACGCGGACCGTTAAGGTGCATGGAGTACAGTACAGCTGAGCAAGACTTTTGTCACAAAACGCAGATACATTAACACGGCCGGATCTTAGCAATACTCCCCGGCGGGCGTGCGAAGTCAGTCAGGCAGAGCAATATGTTTAAACGGACTATAGCAAGAACGTGTTGTCACTTCCGGCTCATGGAGTGTGCATGCACTTTCGTCGATGTCGCATCTTACATCCTGATCATCTTTTATTTTTAAATGCATTTATTCTACCTGTAGTGGAGGAAACCAATTAAGTTTATTGAAATCCTCTACGACAGGCGATTAATTTGTATACCTCACAATAGATATCTCCGTGTGAAATGTGCCAAGGCACTAGACTTACTCAGAGTTGTTGCTCAATCCCACTAGGGAGGAGATAGAAATGTTTTAATACTACTCTATCGTGCCTTATTACATTTCAAACTAAACTTGCTCTGTCGTTCCCGGATCGGCCATTTTGTTCTAATCCACTTCTTCTTGTTGCAGTCTGAGCCTCCACCGGATCGAGTGCCGTGCTTGCCTGTGCAGGCTCACCGCGTGGCACATTATGGTGGAGTGTCCCCGACTTGTTCATCTACGGGGTGGGTCAAGCAGTTTATAAGACTTTTTAAAGTTCCTCTTGCTGTGATAATATTTTGGAAAGATTCTGAGTGTTGTTCTCGTCTTTGAGTCATACTGTGTCTTAATTGTTTTCCAATATTTCTCCATTCATCTCTTTGAGGTAATCTTCTAATTCAGCATTTTTATCTCATTAAATTATATGCTGTAGCCTTGTATGGCCTTCCTGGCTGATGGACCCTTGGGCTCCTTCCATCCATCCCTAAGCGCTTCGTAGGTGATTAGGGCAATCGAGATGTGAATTTTGCTTTGAAGGTTGTTTTGATTTTTTTTCGTCATTGGTAGTTTTACATAGCCCACGCGGGCTGATGGGCAGTGGAACTCGAACCTATCTCATAGTACTGAGTGTGCACTGCTAAGTAACTCGTACTATAATCCACTGTTGTGAAATGTTTTTAATGCGTTTATGGTGTTTTTATAATCGTTGTGGCCTTATATAGCCTACAAGGCTGATAGGCCCTTAAAATCCCTCCCTTCCCCCACCCATCCATCCATCCATCCATCCATCCATCCGTCCGTCCGTCCGTCCGTCCGTCCGTCCGCCCGTCCATCCATCCATTCATCCATCCCCCATTGGGAATACGAGTTGAAGAGGACATTGCGGCGGCAAACATTTAGTTGGAAACATTTTTACTTGTCCTCTCTACATGTCTCCGCCGTGGCTCCTGCCTGAGCTTGTTGTTTTATTACATTTAAACAAATTTCTAAAGAGTACCGCCCTCCCTTACATTCTTAAGAGTGAATTCTGGGAAATGTTATCACGTTATGCATATTTTTATCCTCTCTATACAGATGGTTCTAAAGACGGAGATCGTGTGGCGGCAGCTGTTGTCACCCGCGACTCAGCCTTTAGTTTTCGATTACCAGATGGGATTTCTATCTACTCCACAGAGCTCAGTGCACTTGAGGCATCTCTAGACCTAGTTCAGAGCAGGAGATTGACACGAGTTCTCCTACGGGTTTCTTGGCCACCTGCAGTTCTTCTTGCTTCCACCAGACAATCATGTGGCACAATTGACGCTGCTAGGGTGTCTCTCTTTTCCCTCTTGCTCCCTTTTGAACACTGATGGCGTGAAATCATGCCCTGATCAACTAATCATCATGTCATAATTGTTCACTATATTGTGAAAATGAAGTGAGTTTTCGGCATACCACCTCTACCAGAATAAAAAATGGAATGAATTCAAAACAAAATGAATTCGTAAGGAAATGCATATGTTGTGAAGATTCTCGATCATGCTGGAGTGTCGCAGCACGGTTGGTTTTGTATATCGGTCAGGTCATTGCCCTGACTCGCGACCGAGTTAGGCTAAAATTGTCTTGTTGCGACACGTGTCGTCAGTCGATTTCCAGCTCGAACTTTTAGAGATTGTGCCGCTTCATTCACGAAAGATCTGGAATCTAGGGTTAGGTATATAAGGAGTGACAAAGCGAGAGAGAAAAAGACATGACTGACATGAGTCAGACACGAGCAGCAGATACGACAGAGTAAAGGTGAGAGCTTAACTTTGTAAGGAGCTAGTCCTCTGCGACACTGTGCGCAAAGTAAAGCTGCTACGAGTAAGACGATTATGGTGTGCTGATTTTCACCACTGTGTAGCGATCAGTGCATGAATAAAGTTTATCGAAAACGACCACCAGTGTTTTCCACTTCGATCTCCCAGCGCAAGCCAGGAGAACCCCAGCACAACAAGAGAACATGCAATGTTGATTCCTCTACAGTTATTAAGTCCACAGCAGTGCCGTATCTTTAAACTCAGCATATTTGAACTAACCGACACAGAAAGTAAATCTCTATCAATTCATGTATTCTATTTAAAGTCTAGCTATCACCTCATACCGTGCTGCACCTCCCAATTCATAGCGTCCCAACCCCAACTGTACCCCACAAACTCTAACCAGATCAGGTGACCATCTCTTTCAACACAGCAAGTAACGCAGAAACTGCCAGCAAAGGTACTCCAAAGATGATGCCTAAAATCCCGGTTCAAACTATCAAAGCCAAGATTTTCACTCTGTCGGTCGTCCGTCAGTTAAGTCATCGTATTCTTCCACATCTTCTCCACATCCATTACGATCATCACAAACATCCGACAATGCATCAACATAATTATCATTTTCAGCATTCTCCAGCATGTAACCGAAATCTTGCTCTGATGAATCGCAACTCAATCTGACATCATCATCTACTTCCTCAGACACTACTTCAAAACCCAACATGTCTGAATTAAGAGCACAAGCAAGTGTATCGAGGAGGTCTGACATGAATGGTTGGTACTCGACAGTTGGAATAGGATCGACAAGTAGGCATAGTGCTTTTTGACTCACATGCGAAGCAAAAGTGAGTCTATGTACTCACCCGTTTCGTCCGTCCGGGCGTCCGGGCGTCCGGGCGTCCGTGAAAAACTTTAACGTTGGATTTTTTTCGGAGACTATTAAGTCTATTAACACCCAATTTGGCATGATGGTGTATGATGACAAGGCCTCAAAAAACATACATAGTGACTTGTCCTTGCTTCAAGGTCAAGGTCGCAGGGGCCATAAATGTTGTCTTAAAAACAGTCATTTTTCACATTTTCTCAATTTTCTCTGAAGTTTTTGAGATTGGATACCTCACCTATACATGGTATATAGGGCAAAGTAAGCCCTATCTTTTGATACCAGTTTGATTGACCTTGCTTTAAGGTCAAGGTCACAGGAGCTCTTTAAAGTTGGATTGTATACATATTTTGAAGTGACCTTGACCCTGAACTATGGAAGATAACTGTTTCAAACTTGATAATTATGTGGGGCACATGTTATACTTTCATCATGAGACACATTTGGTCACATATCATCAAGGTCAAGGTCACTTTGACCCTTATGAAATGTGACCAAAATGGAGTAGTGAACCACTAAAAGTGACCATATCTCATGGTAGAAAGTGCCAATAAGCACCATTGTGCTTCCTATGTCTTGAATTAACAGCTTTGTGTTGCATGACCTTGGATGACCTTGACCTTGGGTCAAGGTCACATGTATTTTGGTAGGAAAAATGTGTAAAGCATTTCTTAGTGTATGATGTCATTGGTAGGTGTAGTTGTTTGACCTTGACCTTGAGGGTCACCTGAAGGTCAAGGTCATGTAAAGGTCAAGGTCAAGCATATGAGTCGAATGGGCTTTGCCCTTCTTGTTTTTTGTTCAATCGAGCGCCCTCTACATCATATTCTTTCATGTAATTGCGTGAACATTTCGTCGCATTTTCCTATCAAGAATCTTGTTTGATGACATGATGAAACTGTACGATTTTGTGGCAACAGGATTCGGATGAAAGTAAGCAAGCACGAACTGTCATCATGTGAGTGACAAGCTGGGATTGCCTGAGAAGCAAAAACAAGAAGCGTTCATGTCCTAATCGGAAGATTCTCGTGCACTGACTCGATCGGGAGTGAGATTTAAGGTTTCTTCCAAAAGTTATTACCTGGGCGGAATAAACACACACACACGCGCGCGCGCGCGCGCACGCACGCACACACACACACACACACACACACACACACACACACATGGAGGAAGGATCGAGGAGAGAGGGGTGGGGGTGGGGAAGAGAGAGAGAGAGAGAGAGAGAGAGAGAGAGAGAGAGAGAGAGAGAGAGACAGAGACAGAGAGAGAGAGAGACAGAGACAGAGACAGAAACCACAAGCAGAGATCATCGCTGAAGAACAGCCAGGCTTCAGACAAGGGCGCAGTACAATGGAGCAGATCTTCAACCTCTATATGTAAATAGATCCGTGTTTACACTAACAAAGGCATCGGCCATTGAAAGCGGAGCAACCGGAAGTGAAATCAGCACACAGTTGAAAACGAGGCCATCGGCGAACTTCCCTGCGTTCCGTGTACTCTGCTTCATCTCTGCTACGATGTAGCAGCCTCAAAAGTTTTATTTGGCTGGTTTTATTTAATAACTTTAAAAGCACATTATCATTAATAGTATAGGGTTTTGGAGGCCCTCTTTGAATACACTCCCCCAACACATATGAAAGTCGGTGAGAATCCTGGCGTTCAGGGCACTTCAGCCCCCTTGTGACCAGGGCGTGAGCATTGGTGGTGAACACGGTGTGCCCTTGTTGACACAGCAGTCTCTATAGCTTTAAAAATATGAGCCTTCATGAAATGTTCCAGTATGGCATTCCCTTTGTAAAATAATTATTTTTGCATTTTTCTTGCATTATTTAGCAGATTTCCTAAACAATGCATTATTTACGTAAATAATCCATTATTTACGTAAATAATCCATTATTTACGTAAATAATCCATTATTTACGTAAATAATCCATTATTTAGCAGAGCTCCTAAACAATGCATTATTTACGTAAATAATTCATTATTTAGGTAAACCATGAATTTCATGGTTTAGCTAAACCATAGAATCCATTATTTACGTAAATAATGCATTATTTAGCTAAACCATAGAATCCATTATATACGAAACTCCAAGGGTGACAGCTCTGATTATATCCAGGGATCCTTCATTATTTCTGCCACTTGAGTTCGAAATGGCTAATTTTGCAGGCAGCTGATCTATGCCGACAAATTTCGGTCTCTGGTCAGTACAAATTGGCTTCAGAACGCAGTGAGAGAGTACCAAAAGGTGTTCATTTTTGGTTTTTAAGCAGATACGTCTGTTGCTTGTTTATTGTCGCAGTATGCAGGCATGAAGTGACGAAGCTAGGTTCGACCTTGCAAGCAGACGTAACTAAATATGGTGTGGATCGGTGTAGTGTAGTGCTGTTGAATATTAGGTCTCTCTCGTTATCAGCATTTCTGCAGTGCGTGATTATAGAACAGAGCTCGCGCAAACTACATTGACTCGTTAAAAATATCATTAAATGCACTCGCATATTGCGCGATCGATCGACTTCGACGCACAATCTAAGTGTGATCTGAAGTATGATGTGAAGCTCTGAGAGGATTCGAGTGTCCCGAGTTGTTTACATTGTGATTTCCCCCCCCCCCCCCCCTCTCCTCTCTCTCTCTCTCTCTCTCTCTCTCTCTCTCTCTCTCTCTCTCTCTCTCTCTCTCTCTCTCTCTCTCTTCTCTCTCTCTCTCTCTCTCTCTCTCTCTCTCTCTCTCTCTCTGAGCATCTTCAAGTGGGAACAAAGTGTACATATGCTGTTTACAAAGGATCTATGGTTCAGATTTACACTTTTTTCCCACCCGTTTATGAACAATGGATTGCTTCTCGATAAACTCACTGTGAAACAGTAAACATGGATGCCTTCATAGATATCATTTATAGATAATTCACAAGCAAACCAGTTTTGAATTCAATCTTAGTGAGTCAAATCAAGCTTTTAAGTGTATGATTCTATGCTATGCAAATAGCTTATGAAAAAGGGCAGGTTTGTTTCAATAAAGGTCTGCTGATGTGCTTTTGTGGAGTGAAGGAGAAGCTTTATCCATTTACAGAGGAAAGGAAGCAAGCACCAGCATCCATACAGCTGTTAGGCATTGACTGGAGTGGATTATACACCCAAAACTCCACCACTTACAACCACTGATAATGAAATGTGATGAATAGGAGTACACTAAACACACTGTTTTTAGAGTTTGATGATACTATGAATGCAGATTTGACTACCTTGCCTGAGTATGAAACGGCTTGACCGTTCCAGCACTTTCATGCCACTAACTACCCAGCTGTCTTTTCCAACATAAGAGAAATGCACAAACAGGTATATAGAACTGACCAGCAATGATGCACCAGGAAGATAGAGACAGCTGCATGCTTCAGTTGCTCTTTTTGGGTTTATATCATGGTACTCGGAAGGTTAATAAATGAGCATTAACCCTTATCCTTGCATCACAATTGGGACAGTTTGGTCTCACAGCACTAATTTAAAAAAAACTACATTTCAAAGATGAGACTCCAAACTTTTTCTGTTGCACATGCCCTTCTAACTATCACACACAGTAAAGAAAAACCTATTCCCAAAGCACTTGCAATTGAACAAGGAACAAATCTATGTCATCATTTTAAGAAAATGTTCATGCTGAATATTCAGAAGATAGCATATATATGTCAAAAGTAGCAGGCTAGGCCCAGTCACAACCTCACAGCATATGTCAAAAGTAACAGGCTTGGCCCAGTCACAACCTCACAGTCTATGCCGTGACTACCTGAGTAAGGGTGAATCCAAGAGTGAGAAAACACACCCAAGTGGGCACAGAGACTTGGCACTGCATGTTCATCTCCACAGCAGAGTCAGGGTTCACAGCTGACAAGGGAGGGCAAAAAGCAAACATGGGTGGATACCAGGTCCACAGCAGTGCTAAAAAGGCATTGATAATCAGGTGAATCATTCCTTCCCTTTTTTCAGCTATGGTGGTACCCCACACCTTGGAGTCTCTTACCATAAAAAACTTCCTGATTTCTAGATGAAAATCTGCTGTGTGGATGCTTCGAAAGTCACAGTTCTGAATAACCCCATGCAAAACAAAGATCAGAGATGGGGGTGGTGGGGGTGGGGTAGGGGGTGGGTGGGTGAGGGTGGGGCTTAAGATATTTGTAGTAAACGCTAATCAAGTCACTGTGTCCCTAGTTATTTGTCTCTTCTTATGAATCGCATAGGGAGAAGCGGTGGGTCAATTCTTACCCCGAAACCACAGGGGGAATCTGTGGGAGGACAAGCACACAAGAAATGTCATGAAGCTGTCTCTCACTTGGTATTTTTCTCTCTTTCAGTGACTTGAAATATTGTATCATTCACATCTATGCCTGTCAAGTGGTAAAAATAATGCCCTACTGAAGCTTCATTAGATATCTTCATAGGAACCACATAAGCTAATAGTGTCAAAGACTTCGACGCACAATCTAAGTGTGATCTGAAGTATGATGTGAAGCTCTGAGAGGATTCAAGTGTCCCGAGTTGTTTACATTGTGATTTTCCTCTCTCTCTGTCTCTCTCTCTGTCTCTCTCTCTCTCTCTCTCTCTCTCTCTCTCTCTCTCTCTCTCTCTCTCTCTCTCTCTCTCTCTCTCTCTCTCTCTCTCTCTCTCTCTCTCTCTCTCTCTCTCTCTCTGTCTCTCTCTGTCTCTCTCTCTCTCTCTCTCTCTCTCTCTCTGACCATCTTCAAGAGGGAACAAAGTGTACATATGCTGTTTACAAAGGATCTATGGTTCAGATTAACACTTTTTCCCCACCCGTTTATGAACAATGGATTGCTTCTCGATAAGCTCACTGTGAAACAGTAAACATGGATGCCTTCATAGATATCATTTATAGATAATTCACAAGCAAACCAGTTTTGAATGAAATCTTAGTGAGTCAAATCAAGCTTTTAAGTGTAAAAACTATCATCCAGAATTTTTTTATTTCTAGAGTAAGTTCAGGATGCAGCAAAGTTTAGTCCGTAATTTTTTTTTCATTTGCAGTTCCTTCCACTTGGACTGATAGCAGATCATGAGAAGTTCCATAGTGTGCATGTACACATTTTTTTTGCAAACCATTTGTACTTCTGGCTTATTCATAGAAAAATCTTGTATGATTCTATGCTATGCAAATAGCTTATGAAAAAGGGCAGGTTTGTTTCAATAAAGGTCTGCTGATGTGCTTTTGTGGAGTGAAGGAGAAGCTTTATCCATTTACAGAGGAAAGGAAGCAAGCACTGTAACGCCCAAAAGAACGACCCTGCAGAAAGAAAGACCGGAAATCATCGCAGAGTTATCTGCGAGGGATGTGCTGAGAATTCAACTCTAAAAAGAGACGGCAAAAGCTTAATAGATATACGAAATATTTCGTATACTGCGAGCTATTTTTGCACAACAAAATTTAATTGTATTTTGCAAAAAAAAGTTTTAATTTTTAGCATTCGTTAAACACGTCTAAGGGCATAAGCGATTTACCTCCCTTGTTGATCATTGATAAGAGTCGTACAATTCGCTGATGTACTGTATGGATTGGTACCACTTGGGTTTATAATGTTTTTTATTATAGTTACACATTTTGTTGTGATAAAACCGGTGTCATTGTTACGGATGAAACTGTCGGCATAGAAAGAAACAAAATATCTGTATTTTCTCTGTATTCACACTCCTCATGACAGTTTGTGGAGGAAACGGGCAAATGCGACGCGGGGCAGTTCAGTAAGCAAAACTAACGCATAAACTTTAAAGGTTGTTTTTACTCTTCAAATGTAAACTTGACCATTCAAAAAG
>JAWQFJ010001082.1:0-15260 GCA_034096865.1 Theodoxus fluviatilis | reverse complement strand
TCGTGTAGCTAACAGGGTTTCAGCTCTAAACGCGTTTATGCTAACCGCTTCAGACGTGCCGAGCATCCAAGTTCGCGCACTTCTATTTGTAGCTGACGCGCGGAATACATTGTTGTCCTCAAACGACAAGAAATATTAAAGATGACCGAAAAAGCCAAAAAGAGGGTCCGAAAATCTAACTTCACTGCCGATGAAGTTCTAATTTTAGTGGAGGAACTGCAAGTGGAACACATAACGCTGTTTAGCAGCCACAGCGCCACAGTGACGGAGACAGTAAAGAGGGGGATTTGGGAAAGGATCTGCACAAAGGTCAACGCCTGCGGGGTTGCTGTTCGAACTGTTAATGATTTGAAAGAAAAGTGGAGAGCCTTGAAAGGCGCTGTACTAAACAGAAAGAGGGACGAGAGGAAGACGGGAGGGGGGCCGGCTCCAGCACCAGTACCGTACGAGGACGCCATCCTCTTCATCATTGGGGAAAGATCCAACTTGATCTCTGGTGAGTTACTGTTTTGTATCGTTATCATTCCACATGAATTAAAATATGCATTTCACTGCTCCATTCTGTAAACTTTCACATTATGGTTTCACACACGCTTGTCTTGTCATTGGGTTTGTTTTATTCCGATTTTTTTTTACAATACCAAAGTGAATGTTATTGAATATGGCTCATTGCAGGGATAGATGACAACAGCACTGCCGGCTTCGACACTTTCAGAGAACCAAGCAATGTGTCAGTGTTCCCATACACCCTGCATTCGGGTCAGTAAATCTCTCTCTCTCTCTCTCTCTCTCTCTCTCTCTCTCTCTCTCTCTCACACACACACACACACACACACACACTCACACACACACACACATACACACACACGCACACACACACGCACGCACGCACGCACGCACACACACACACACACACACACATGTTGTAGGTTCACAAAGACCGCGTTTTGGGTGACTTAGTTCACGTTTTCCCCTGCATCTACACACAAGTTTCATCTTCGTGCAACGTCAGTGAGCTGAGTTACGCGAATGAAAAAGTTTTGGTTCATCTTCAAACTCCATTTTCATATCAAACATTAGTGAGTCTATGTACTCAGCCGTGTCGTCCGGGCGTCCGTCCGTCCGGGCGTAAACAACTTAAACGTTGGATTTTTCTCGGAGACTATTAAGTCTATCAACACCAAATGTGGCATGATGGTGTATGATGACAAGGCCTCAAAAAACATACAAGGTCAAGGTCACAGGAGCAATAAATGTGGTCTCAAAAACAGTCATTTTTCACATTTTCCCAATTTTCTCCCACGTTATTGAGAATGGCAACCTTAGCTACAAGTGGTATATAGGTCAAAGCAAGCCCTATCTTTTGATACCAGTTTGGTTGACCTTGCTTCAAGGTCAAGGTCACAGGAGCTCTTCAAAGTTGGATTGTATACATATTTTGAAGTGACCTTGACCCTGAACTATGGAAGATAACTGTTTGAAACTTAATAATTATGTAGGGCACATGTTATACTTTCATCACGAGACACATTTGTTCACATATCATCAAGGTCAAGGTCACTTTGACCCTTATGAAATGTGACCAAAATGGGGTAGTGAACCACTAAAAGTGACTATATCTCATGGTAGAAAGTGCCAATAAGCACCATTGTGCTTCCTATGTCTTGAATTAACAGCTTTGTGTTGCATGACCTTGACCTTGGGTCAAGGTCACATGTATTTTGGTAGGAAAAATGTGTAAAGCATTTCTTTGTGTATGATGTCATTGGTAGGTTTAGTTGTTTGACCTTGACCTTGAAGGTCACCTGAAGGTCAAGGTCATATGAAGGTCAAGGTCAACCATGTGAGTCGTATGGGCTTTGCCCTTCTTGTGTTAATTTTGCTATTGACATGTAGAATAATCATTTTTGAGTGTATTTCAATGGAAATTTTTTTTTTAACGTAACCAATGGGGGTTTTGTTCATTGCAACGTGGTCACTGGGTTTTCAGATCGCGCTGTGGAATGGCAGACCTAGTCTCGGCTAGTGGTTTTCTGAGAATCTTCGTCTAACCTAGTGGACTCGTTTATACTGCTTCTAATGATTATTTGTTATTCTATTATCATTTTGAATGCTTTTAAAAGCAGTTCAGTACTTTTTATTTTAGGTTTTAGCGTGTTATTTGGTTTTCAAATTCATATGCCCGATCGACCACATGTGGTCACGTGACCCAGACCGCGACCTATGATTGGTTCTTAATTAATTTAGCGATCGACAAGAAGAAGAAGAATTAATTAATTAAGTTAAAATCTGCCTGTCACTTTTCTTTTTATCCTATTAATCAATAGCTCTAGCCATAAGGATTCCAGATATATCTTTGGTTTTCTTCTAGCTTTGAAAAAAAAAGGTTATGAAGGTTTTTGTTGTTCAGTTCATGTAATCTGGTCACAAGTTTTCTATTGTCTTTATAGTAAAACAAAGAGCCGGATTTTATTCAATTAAAAATTCTTAACTTTTTAACAAAGTTGACCCACAGTGTTCATACTTATACCATTGGAATGGTCTTTTTATTCTCATTTCAATGAACTACATTTCATTCGTGTCATTTACCTTTCATTTTTTCTTACACATACCTACATCATGTTGTCTGATGCTATGAAAACGATACATTAAAATTGCATCTGTGTTATGAAAACACTGCTTTGTACGTCCTCATCAATCGCTTTCTCTACAATCTCCCGCATTGCTCAGAAATCACTGAAATCCTTACAGAGTTACTTCCCTTGAATGGTCTTCACGTTGAAGTACAAATAAAGCCCGGTTTTTGGGAAGGAATGCTGATATTTTGCGAACGTGTGCGACTTTGTGCATAGTTTTTGACCTGACTCCTGAGTCAACATGGCGAGTGGAAGCTCCTCTGGAGCATTGGATAATGCTGATCCTGTGGAAATTATTCACGATCCTGACAGCGACGATGATTTCGATTCTGATGAAGAAGAACTTCGTGTTGTTGATGCTAGCGATCCACTGTTCGACCCTTGGATTGAGGGAATCCCGGAATGAACTCGGACTCAGACTCAGAGTCGTCGGACGATTCAGCACCTGGTCCAAGTGGTGAGTGTTACATACGTGTCTCCCCTCCTTCTTGTCTTATTTGTTTACTTATTTCAGTAATGGAATCATCTCTCTTCTGTATTTGTGAGTGTTTAGATTCTGATAGAAGCGTGGACGAGCGATCTGCAGTGATTGGATCTAGAGAGTTTGTGCACAGGCATTCGGTGGGTGGTATCATTCAAAAGGGGGCGTATTGAAGTGTGACACTCCCATCCTGACAGACTAATGCATATGAGGATATTACGTTTCATGCCATGCACTTCCATAGCTCCTTGTTATGTCTTTTTGCATTGTTTATGTTAGAACTAATAGAAGTAGGTGCTTTAGTCTTCTGACCTGTGAGTTCATTTGTCTTGAGGGTGTGTGTTTACTTTACTGCAAATCGCCTATGTGTGTGTGTAAACATTGTAAGTTTCTTCTCTACTATTCCGGCTTTTCCCATCTTTGCCAACCAAATATCTGCTCTACTCTGTGTTGTTTTTGTTATCTTGGGAGTGATGTTGGGGAATTGTTTTCTCTGAGATTACAGCTCTTTGTTGTTGGTATTGGTGTTGCTGTCAAACTTGTGAATTTTATGTATCTTCAGGGTCATGGTATAATTCTGTTTACTACTGATCACTTTGTTGTCGGCTAATAGAGTGGATTTTGTTATGTCCAGGTTCATGTGTCATTTTGAAGTCATGCTTGACTTTTCTGTGTGATTTACAGGAAGTCATGGAGATTGTGTTTGTTCACTGGAAAATTCTTGTACCTCTTCCCCACCCCATCCATGCCCCTTCTCACTCTTGTGAATAGATTTAGTGAGTGCTTGCAATACTTTTTTCTACAGGTGCACAGCAGCTGACTGCAAGAGGGAGAGGAAGAGGCAGAGGGAGATCCAGGANNNGCATCATTCACCATGGATATGTTAGTTGTTGTGGTGTTATTTTTCTTCAATTTTTGTACATTACAGTGATTTATCTTCGTTTTGCGTGTAGCATGAAACTTTAATCTAACAATAAATATTATAAAAATAATCTTTGGCTTTTTAGCTTTCATTTGGTATGCTATTTTACGTGGGTATCTTCAATAGACGTCAAGATATAACCAAAATAAGACAACATGGGTCAGGTTCATGAAAATCCATTAGCATAGGACTCTGCATAAAGCGTCAGCAGCGAAAATTAAATTGCTTTATTTTTGGTAACTGAGAAAATGTGTGACGATGTACGCCACGAGTTTGGTGGGAAAACTGGAGCTGGGGTTAGAGTGTGTGTGTGTGTGTCACTGTGTGTGTATTTTTTTCCTCATCAAGACAGATTTTTGTTCCATCCCTTCCTTACTGAAATTCAATGGTTCTCACTTGGAAATCCTGCCATATTGTAAAACTTGATCTTCTGCTGGTTTGCCTCTTGCTGATCCGGCAGATGGATCCACTCCCTCACATGATTGTACATGGTATTTGTTACAAGCTTGACTGTCCTAGATGCGGTTGTTTGGTCTACCCCGATGAGGTCACCAATGACAGCTAGGCATGTATGATCCAGTAGCATAATAAAACAGGGTCCGACATACCTGTGCAATTGAACAAACAAGTGATAACTGCATATGCAACCCACTACAGAACACTTGTGAAATCATTTTGAATGGATTTATTTCAATACAGATGCAGACCCAGGCTGCTCCCACTGGCCTGAGAATGCCTGGGGCAACCCTCCCTCAACTTATAGTCCAGCCATGGCACTTAAAGAGAAATTTCCACACAGTTTAGGAAAAACGCAAACAACTTGATAATTATTTAACAAAAAGGGCAAAGCCCACACTGTCGCGTCCTTCACCTACTAGGTGGGACCTTAGCCTCTCATGCAGAGGGAGTCAGGAACTCAATACTCCTATTTAGATAAACAAAGATTTATTCACTACCCCGGCAATGCCGCAGAATGAAATAGAATGAGACGAAAGTGATGGATGGTAATGACGATAGATGGTTGATGAATTACAACTTATGCAAACAAGTAATAAACGATGGAATAATACTACCACACACACCTTAACCCAAACACATGTGAAATGACATTCCCTTCCGACCCCACAAAACTCAACAGTTCGCCATGGACACTACCCCACAGTCCCACAAACTCTACAACGAAACGATTGTCCAACCACTATCGCTCTCATGCCAGTACCCCACCTCCAACAGTCACTGTCAAGCCAGCACAATCCTTACAACTGTCCACAACTGTCACTGTCACGCCAGCACAACACCTCCAACTGTCCACAACTGTCACTGTCACGCCAGCACAACACCTCCAACTGTCCACAACTGTCACTGTCACGCCAGCACAACACCTCCAACTGTCCACAACTGTCACTGTCACGCCAGCACAACACCTCCAACTGTCCACAACTGTCACGCCAGCACAACACCTCCAACTGTCCACAACTGTCACGCCAGCACAACACCTCCAACTGTCCACAACTGTCACTGTCACGCCAGCACAACACCTCCAACTGTCCACAACTGTCACTGTCACGCCAACACAACACCTCCAACTGTCCCCAACTGTCACTGTCACGCCAGCACAACACCTCCAACTGTCCACAACTGTCACTGTCACGCCAGCACAACACCTCCAACTGTCCACAACTGTCACTGTCACGCCAGCACAACACCTCCAACTGTCCACAACTGTCACTGTCACGCCAGCACAACACCTCCAACTGTCCACAACTGTCACATGGCGGCCTTCTGCGAGAGGCCGCAGGACGGGGGATGAAAATACAAGATGACGATGTAAGTTGACCTTCCCCCTGATCAGGTGAGCTCAGGGTGATGAGCGGCACCGAGGACCGTGAACGATGATGACGGCGATGAGGAGCAGTGAGGACCTTGGACGATGCCGACAGCGACGAGGAGCATGGAAGACTTTAGATGATACAGGTCGCGGGCCATGCACTACAAACAATTACAACACCCAGGCCTAAACGGCCAGAATTAGCATGCATAGCATACATAGCATAACACATGGCACCCAAATCCCAACTCAAAACCGTTATACCCCACTAAACTGGGAATAGCCATTCCACTGCTACAATTATAAATATGATGGCACTCAGTCAAAACACTGTCTTAGCCTTTAACCACAAACTAGGGTCATTTCGAGCAATTAACTTTTACCCAAATTAAGCAAATCAAAACAACAGCAAACCTACCATGAACCATGCATGACATGATTTAAATGATGCGAGGTGGGAACAAAGCAATGAATGAACGACCAAACCACAGTTCTAACATTCCATTACCTGTCCTAACTTCCCACCCACCCATAAAACAGCAGATCAACTAACGTGGTCAAAACATACACAAAAGACATTTACACACGCCGAATACTTACATGGAAGAACCTATTCCTTCCCCTGGTGATGATTCTGTTCGGCCTACACCGACAAAGACAATATAGTCTTGACTTATTCCCGGACTGGCAGAAGCCACGCCACACACTGCATGGGCCGACAGAAGTCGCGCCACTCCAGGCTAAAAACCTGTTCTTTGGCACTTCTCGCTCCAACCGGTCTTGCCAAAAAAACTCCTTTCTAAAAACACACGTTACGTTTTTCAAGCTGGTTTTGCTCCCGATCCGGCTGACCGTGCGTGTAAAAAGCGGGTTGACAGCCACACGCAACGATTACACCCACACCGCGAACTGGAGCGATGTCCATTTTACGCGAAGCAAAGTCAGAATTTAGAGTTACGTCCCATGACAACTGAGACGCTGTGACGTACATGCGTGTGACCTGCCTGTCGGATTTGCAAAATGCAGAACTTTCCCGACCTACTGATGCATTCAACATACAGCTTTGACAAATTAATGCTGTTCATGGCTTACATTTTCTTGATATGGGGTTTCTAGTATCCCGATATACAGCGTTTTCTGTGCGAACACGCGATGGAGCGGAGGCGATCGACATTCTTCGACTTCGCCGGTGTAGATTTGCATTGACCAGCATTCGATTTGTAAAAAGTTGAAGCTTTACCGACCTACTGATGCATTCAACATACAGCTTTGATAAATTAATGCTGTTCATGGCTTACATTTTCTTGGGATGGGCCTTCTAGTATCCTGAAATACAGCGTTTTATGTGCGAACACGCAACGAAGCGGGTGGAGCAGATTGAATGATATTGTATAATTGTTGGAAGCGTAGATCGGCCTTGCATGCAAAAATGACCTGCATTCGATTTGTAAAAAGTTGAAGCTTTCACGACCTACTGACGCATTCAACATACAGCTTTGATAAATTAATGATGTTCATGGCTAATTACCTTTTCTTTGGAATGGTTTGTAGTATCCCCAAATGCACCTTTTCCTGCCTGAAGCGACGAAAGCGTCCGCCATTAAAATTGGCGACTAAGTCGCCACAACGCGAGATCTCGCGTTGACGGGCATATGAACCGGTCCGGAGGGGTCGGCAAAATAGAGCCAGCCCTAGTCACAAGAACCGTGCCGGATCAGTCCACGGTTTCGATTTTTGACCGGATCGGCAGCAAAACCGGGGAACAACCGGTACGTGTGTAGGCGCCTTAACAGAATCCAGTGACGTCAACCCGAAGCTTGTTCGATGACGTCACAATTCCAAAACCCATTTAGAGAGAAACAAAACACAACAAGGACAAGAAACGTGCTAACACGCTGCAAGTACACTACACGCCACGCATACACCCACAAATTCGCCATCACCAAAATTAACCCCTCAAACTTTGCAACCTGCTCGCGACACACACGACTCACATGCTTGACCTTGACCTTTACATGACCTTGACCTTCAGGTGACCTTCAAGGTCAAACAACTAAACCTAGCAATGACATCATACACTAAGAACTGCTTTACACATTTTTCCTACCAGAATATGTGTGACAAAGCTGTTAATTCAAGACATAGGAAGCACAATGGTGCTTATTGGCACTTTCTACCATGAGATATGGTTACTTTTAGTGGTTCAATACAATACAATACAACTTTATTTGTCCCAAAACAGGCAATTCAAGCACTTCAAGTACCTTTATGAAGCAGCAATAAAATAATCAAATAATAATCATAGTAGAAGAATACATAAAAATAATGTGATAGGATAAATACATATGAAAAGAAACAGCACACTCGCACGCACACACACTCCCTGCAAACCTCAGCCTCCACAGCACATCACAGACAACACCAACACAAGCAAGTATGCTCAAGAATAAGGCAAAAACAACTCACATCACAATCATCACCACAAGCACCACAGACCGGCAAAAATGCAGAAAAAATGCAGTCAAAGGGAAATAATCCACCCAACACAAGTGGGCGAAAATCCAAAGCAACAGCACCAACCAAACCTAAAACCACAGCAAAAGCAACACAACAACAAGAACAACACATCTAACTAACTGTTCAAAAGTCTGACGGCATATGGAATAAAAGATTTAGAACCTCGGTTCCCTTTAAAGGGAGGCACGGAGTATCGGCGTCTAGATGGAAGCAAAGAGAACTCTCTCCTCAGACAGTGGTCCGGAATTTCCAAAATTCTCACCGCTTTCCTCAAAATTTGCTGATCACAGAAAGAGGAAAGGTCTCTCTGCTTTACTCCAATGATCTTGGAACAGACGTTGACAATAGCATTTAAACTGTTTCTATCCTTAACGGTCAAGCTGTTGAACCAACAAACAAACGAAAAAGTCAACAAACTTTCAATAAAGGACTGATAAAACAAGCAGAGGATTTTCGTGTCGACAGAAAATGATTTCAGTTTCTCAACAGGTACATTCTTTGGTGACCACGTTTAACGATAGTGTGTGTGTGTTTACAACCCATTTCAGCTGACTGTCAAATACTGTCCCCAAATACTTGTAAGTGTCAACAACTTCCACCTCCTCACCATGAATAACACTGGGATGAGTAACATCTTTTTCTCGTCTAAAATAAAAAGTAATCTCTTTTGTTTTTGATACGTTTAGTTCCAAAAAGTTGTCATCGCACCAATCTACAAAATCAGAGAGGGCAAGACCATGATCGTTTTCTGGGCCCTGAAATACTACTCCATTTTAGTCACATTTCATAAGGGTCAGAGTGACCTTGATGAAATGTGACCAAATGTGTCTCATGATGAAAGTATAACATGTGCCCCACATAATTATTAAGTTTGAAACAGTTATCTTCCATAGTTCAGGGTCAAGGTCACTTCAAAATATGTATACAATCCAACTTTAAAGAGCTCTTGTGACCTTGACCTTGAAGCAAGGTCAAGTCACTATGTATGTTTTTGTACGCCTTGTCATCATACACCATCATGCCAAATTGGGTGTTGATAGACTTAATAGTGTCCGAGAAAAATCCAACGTTAAAGTTTGTAAGGAGGACACCCCGCCCGGTCGGCGAAACAGGTATATAGACTCACTTTTGCTTCACATGTGAGTCAAAAAACGTAAACAACTTGATAATTCTAAATGCAATTAGATGTTTCTTTAATTAAGTATGCCAGGGTTGATTGTCAGTCTTGATTTGAGTGAAAATCTGATAGCATTGTTGGCTTAGAAATTATTACATCTACAGCTCCAATTTGCTGCAGCCAACCCAGCCAGTTTCATCCAAGTCGAGAGTGAGGATGGAGAGATGATCTTGGTGCCACTCACAACGGCACGTCATCGTACTCCTACTCCTGGTGCGGTGCCTGTCACCTCTGCGGTGCCTGTCACCCCTGCGGTGCCTGTCACCCCTGCGGTGCCTGTCACCCCTGCGGTGCCTGTCACCCCTGCGGTGCCTGTCACCCCTGCGGTGCCTGTCACCCTTGAGACAAAGAAGAGAAAGCGTCAGATGCCGGATATGCCTGCAATGCTCTACACGGACAATTCTGATTTGGTTGACAAGTGGCTGACATGTAAGATTGAAGAGAGCAAGGTTAAGAAGCAGTACTACGAGCGGAAAACTCAGAAGATTGAGCTGGAACTTGAGAAGCTGAAGAAAGGACAGGATAATTAGTTTCTAATACATGACGCTCCCATCATACTTTGGGAGGCTAGTTTATCCACTTCTAATCAAACAAGATGTTGGTGGGATTGTTGGAAATCTAGTCACAGACTAACATGTTGGTACTATAGCAGTCTCAAATTTCTTTATGTTTTTTGTTTGTTTTTGTATTTGTTTTTTGTGTGTGTGTTTTTTAATACAAATTTCTTTATGTTTTTTTATTTTTATAACAAAATAGGGAGTATAAATTGATTTAAACATAGGTCACAGAGGTGGCAAAAACAGTTTAGTTATTATTTCAGATGCCAGCTGGCAGAGTTTAGCAATGATGAGTGTTCATGTGATGCTCTAATCTATTCCCTGGAAATAAACTGAGATTGTGTAATCATTGTGTTTGCTTGCATAGGTAGTGAATGGGTCACATAAACATAGGTCACAGAGGTGGCAAAAACAGTTTAGTTATTATTTCAGATGCCAGCTGGCAGAGTTTAGCAATGATGAGTGTTCATGTGATGCTCTAATCTATTCCCTGGAAATAAACTGAGATTGTGTAATCATTGTGTTTGCTTGCATAGGTAGTGAATGGGACAGTGCGGGTGAGGTTGACAGTCGAAAGTGTGCTGTGTTTGTGTAAATGTGAAAACTCACCTGTCAATCTAGAAGTTGTTGTTGATGAAGCGTTGTCTGGCAGCTCTACCGGCAGCCATTCTGGCCTGCTCTGTCATCTGTCTCTGGACGGGGCGTTGTTGTTCAGCCTCGGAGTCTGAGTCGATGCCTTCATCATCACTGCAGCTGGAGTCACTGTCAGAATCCGAGGGGATGCCCAGCTTCAGCCGCCGTGCTATGTTGTGCAGCATGACGCACACAACAATCACCTTGCAGGCTTTGTGTGGTGCCAGTCGAAGACGCCGAAGGCAATGCCAGCTTCTCTTCAACACGCCAATGCTTCTTTCAACGGATGACCTTGCAGACATGTGTCTGGCATTGTAGTTTATCTCCGCATGTGTTGTGGGGTTGGCAAGTGGTGTAAACAACCACTCACGCTGCATGTAGCCACTGTCGCCCAGCAGCAGACCATCCACGGGTTTTCTGGCATTAATTTCGAACGCATCGAACACGGCGCTCTCGCGCAGCACCCTCGCGTCGTGCACGCTCCCTGGCCACTTGGCCACACAGTTGATGAAGACAAGGTCTGCATCACAGATCACCTGATAACAGAAGAAATGATGAAATAAATAAATAATTCATACTCGCATTTCTGTCTAAATAACACACACACACACAAACACAAATGCCAGTGAATGTGGAAGTATACCTGTCTGTGATGATTGTGGAGATATGTTGTGATGAGATGGGACTGCTTATTATTTGTTTATAGATTTTGAGTTCATCTTCTTTATGCTGATACCTTTAGCTTTATTAATAAATAGAGTGTCATCTGATTGATACGCTGTGTGTACACAAAAAATGCGTGTTGTTTTATATCTGAATGACTGCTTTAAATCAAAGACAAGAACAAAACAGCAAGACAATCAAATATGTCAAATGAGTATACTTTTTTAATATGTCAACTTTTTCTCTCTCCTAAATCAACCATAACAAACATTTCCTTGCACACAATTCATAATGACACGACACAGATCACCTAATGTTACCTCATAACTGTTAATTCAAGTTAGCACGAGACAGAATGGAGAATTTCAATTTCTACTGAATTGTTGTTTCAACTGGGTTAGTAAGAATGGAAAGTTTCCATTCCAATGCTGGGGGAGGGGGGGAGTCGGGTTCAAGTTAGATCTAAATAGGTCTAGCTCTAAAATAGATCTAGTTACTAATCCAACTTCCCGCAATAAGACAGACCCTCCCCAAAGAGTCCTTACCTGAACGTTGATTGAATGGTATCCTTTTCTGTTGACGAATTCGTGTTCTTGTTGGTGTGGCCGCTGGATGCGCACTTGTGTCCCATCTATGCACCCCACCGCGTTGGGGAATCCGTATGACTGGTAGAGCGCTTGTTTGGATTTGTTCGCGCTGGCTTGGTCAGGAAAGAAGATATGTTGCCGGGCTTGTCTGAACATAGCGTCAGTCAGTGTCACTCTGTTGACAGTTCGGCTCACTGTCGACTGGTCCACGTCGACCAGTTCTCCACAGACGTCTTGAAATGTTGACGTGGCCAAGTAGCGCAAAGTGATGAGAACTTGCTGCAGGGGAGTGAGGGTAAATCCGCGATTCGCGACAGTGATGTCAGCATTCAAATGACGTGTCAGTTCCAGAATGTCTGGCCGACGAAATCTAAACTTACGAAATACTTGTTGGTCATCGTATGTGTCGAAGGGATTAGTTCGGTCCCGGAAAATCCTGTTTCTTCGTAGAAGACGCCGCTGTCGTGCTCGGAAAAACAAAACTGCCGCCATATTTACACGCGTTTAGGCCCTCTGTTGGACCTCGGAGGTGCGATAACTTTATACGCGAAAATCCGCATAGGATAGGCGAATCACAGATTGACGTGCATACTGACCGAGCATCCAAGTTCGCGCACTTCTATTTATATTCGCTGTCTTTGGTTCGCACATAAAAAGCTGTATATTGGGACACTAGAAACCCCATCCAAAGAAAATGTAAGCCATGAACAGCATTAATTTATCAAAGCTGTATGTTGAATGCATCAATAGGTCGTGAAAGCTCCCACGATTTAAAATTGCAAATGCAGGTCGACGCGATATCAAAGACCCTATACAATAAGATGGTTCATCCGGTCACTTCCTGCGAAATGAGGGTCACGCGCGCCACCAAGCGGAAACGGTGACGCTCGAGTCAAGGAAGACAACTTCCACATACCGCGTGAGCGATGCATGTTGGCAATTAAGCGCTCTTTGCCACTCACACTAAGCGGAATGTCACATTAAGAGGGTTGATTTCAGTCATACAATGAACTGAAGGGAAATTAAAAGGTTGTGGCTATTTCAGACACTGACTATAGAGCGAGCGCACTGCTTAATATTACATTACTCGTTCGTCGTACCTCGAGCTTTTTCTGAACTCATCTTGAACAATTTTTATGCGAGATTTGAAATCAGACAAACATGAAAACCTTACTCCAACTAAATTTCAAAGGCAAGGAGGTGACCATTGCAGTGCGAATAACTGTGTTAACTCGCGCTATGCCTGTCCACAGAAGTCGTAGTCGTGATTAGCCGGTCAAAAATGTCGACCACGAAGAAGAAATCAAGGCAAGGAGGTGTCCATTGCAGTGCGATTAACTGTGTTAACTCGCGCTATGCCTGTCCACAGAAGTCGTTTTTTAGTTTTCCGTGGAAAAATAAAGAGAGGTAAGTAATGATTATATAAATGTGTTTTGAGCTAAGCGCAATAAAATACAGAACTTGAAGTGTAATCTAAATCTGCTGAACTGGTTGAGGAAGCTTGTGGCTTTTGCTTTTGTAGGTGTGCCGATATTTGTTTTCGAAAATCTGCTGATTTAGTCACGTCAGCACCTCAGCAAATCAGCAGTCTTGATAATGAATGATTCACGTTAGATGATAAATATCGCCTTGAGGCTTGATCACAATTGAGTGATTCTGAATCAGAGTTGAAGAGTTTTGGCAACTCTTGCCTTGGTCATCTCTTGAAAAAATATTTGTTCATATGCTGATGTTGTAATGCATGAAAAAAGAATTCATTCAGTGTGAGTGTAACTAGCATTTTCCTTTATCTTGATAGGAATTTTTTTCAGCTTGTGGTTGGGTTTTTTTCATTGTGCTTATTGGTTGTTGATGGGGGGAACTTCAATTACTTCAACAGAAACTAAATTCCAGTAAACTGTTCAACAAATGCACTTTTGCTGATTTATTCTGGTTCATAACACATCCAAAATAAATTCTATGGCCAAGAACAATCCACAAACAGACTTGAAAGGAATACTTACATACAAAATCTTCCAATTAATATTATGTTACATACAAGAATACTTCAGTTAATGATTTTCTTATCATGAAAGCAAGGCAAATCAAGTCAGCATCTTCATAACTGGCAAGTAAGTGGCTCACATGATACAGTTGCTCCATACATAAAAGAAGACTATTAGTTCTTTGCACAATCTTTCTATAAATGCCTTAGCTTAATGCTATGAGAATTTGTGATTCTTAAATTCAAGTTATACAGAGCTTTGAAATATCACAAGAACAATCCACAAACAGACTTGAAAGGAATACTTACATACAAAATCTTCCATGTCTGCATGTCTGGTGGTGTAGGTAATCACTGACCGATCATAAAAAAAATTTCCATTACCATGATCATGAATCAAAGATTGAGGAAATTGCTGTGAACTATGCAATCCAGAGAAGAAAATAATACAGACTAGAAGTTACCCAAGTACATTAATGTCATTAATAAAAACAAATCATCAGTGCTTTCACCTTTTTTTTCAAACTTCAGCAACTTCAAAAACACTCATTTATATTCAATAGCAGGGCATGATATGCCCATGTGTGTGTCACTGTGTACACATGTGATGTCTATTGAAGGAATGACGTATCGCACTCTCTGGACTGCTTGGTTCAATTTTTTCAGATCCACGCATATCCAGACATCACCGTTACGTTTCTGTACTGGAACCATGGGTGTCGCGATGCTGGTGTATGATAAACTCTTTAAAAGTCAGTTACTGAGAATTTGCGATGGAAATTACACCTGAGGATTTTCAGCAAAATCCTCATTGCCACTCTCCTACAGCGATAAAAGTAAATAAATAGGAAAACAACAACAAACAGAGGCACTGAGGGTAGGGTACAGTTTCACAACAATAGTTTAATCAATAAAAACAAAGCTTAAAATGAAATCCCAACCCACAAAAAGGATAAGTCCATAAAAGAATACAACAACACACAACTATCCTTCTCGCACGAGTTCAGCAATGAAGCGACACGCCCCAACGGGCGGGGCCTCAAGCAACTTCTGGGAAGAGTATCAAGCGCCCTCCAATCACAGCTCTCACTGCGGGTGGAAGGACGCCGACACTCAATTTGCATACAATAACAAACTCGCTAGCGTTTTCTACTGGTTCACTCTTGCAGTGAATAAACAGTCCACCCCCAACTCTCTCTCCACTCCAAATGATAGAACCCCACGCGCTCTGAGAACGTGATGGCCTCGACCAAAATTACTGTCAATCTCTGATGA
>JAWQFJ010001081.1:70000-81814 GCA_034096865.1 Theodoxus fluviatilis | reverse complement strand
AGAAAACTGCCACGTTTGAGCACGCCAAAAACATTTTTTGCGACCTGCGAGGATGATATTTTCAATGGGAATAGCACAGTTGCCATGCAGATATGTGTCCACGTGTGAGGAGGTCTTTAACTAGACGTAAACATTTTGTGAACGGGAAAACATGCACGGAACATTTCTTTCAGACCCATTCCAGCCACATTAACGTTTTTGGTGGGAAATGATTCAAAACGCTTCACAGTTCATAATTTGTTCAAATCTGTTTGAGATTAGGATGACTTATGGTCGATACTGATAACTTCCTGTTGCAAGTGAATTACTCACATCTACACTCCAACAAAATTACAGCGTGGCCCCAATTTTAACACAAGAGCCCTTAATCTAAGGCTATGGAGAACAAGGTTGTGTGTGTGCGTGTGCGTGTGTGCGCGCGCGCGAGTGCGTTAACGTGTATGTTAGTGTTATATGACGGAAAAGCACGTCTGTGTCATCATACGCGTATGTGTGTGTGCGTGTGAGGCAAAGGGTGGGGTGGGGTAGGGGCTGAGCGTGGTGGGATGGTGGTGGGTTTTGCGAGGGGAGTGGGTGATGTCCATACGTGCTAGACACATGGTCGTATCCTAGTCAGACCCCTATGCTTATTTCCACGCGTTTTCATGGTACAACCAGTAGACATCAGTTTCCTTGTAGCAGTTTCATAATTCTGATGAATATTTTTCTAAATGCCAACCATGCGTTTGTCCATGCTGTTTTGCAGGGTGAGAAGGAACCCTTGCCACAAAGATCGAAAGACCCGAACCGCGCTTTCACAAAACGCACGAGGGAATTTCAGTCCCCGACTTTTTCGTCGCCCAAACAGAATATAACTGTATCGCAACCTCAAGTTCAACGTGACTGTTCAAAGCGCACTGTCAGCAGGAGAAACCATGCCAGGAAACATTTCATTCGACACCACGAGCATTTTCCCGAACAAGACACGAGTAGAGGAACCTTCTCGGTCCTGCTCCCCAACCTTGCACAAGGCAGAGTTACCGCTGCTGTTGATGGTCGCTGCCATTGGCAACTTGGTTGCCACGGTAACCATGGCGCGTCTGCAGCGAACCTACAAGGCAAGGGCGCTATGGATCCTGAACGTTCTAGCCGGAAATGACCTTTTCACCTCTGTGGACCTGCTTCTCCTCTCCATAGTCAACATGATTACCTGCGACAGTCTGCGAGACACTCTGTTTTGCAACATCCTGGGGTGGCTGGGCATGAGCAGCCTGGGCTTCAGCCTGGCTCTGGTGAGTCTTCAACACCACAGCACCACACTTGGGTATCGGCTTGGACCAACTTTGGCATCCCGTGCCTCAGACTCAGCAGATTTCCAACAATAAACATTCACCACGCGCACACATGTAAACAAAACACACGCTTGCACACAGAACACACGCACATGTGCATACATGTGAACGCGCACGTAAGGACTTACACGCAAGACGCACCCCCCCCCCCCCCCCCCCCCTGCCATCCACCCGTGGGTTGGGGCTATGAAGAGACCCACAGCGTCTCTCTACGCTATTTGTTACGGACGAATAACTAGGGAAATCGAGACTTGATTTGCTTGAACTCTAGCAAACCCCAGCGATTTTTGTGATCGATCGCCTTACAAGGCATACAGAGGTTCATAAGCGTGAACACTCCATTCGTTCATTCTATCTAGCCTCCCAAAATCTATACCCCACCCCACCTTACCCCCACCCCTACACACACACACACACACACACACGCGCGCGCGCGCGCACACACACAGCCACACACACACACACACACACACACACACACACACACACACACACACACACACACACACACTTCTCCAATTTTTCCTCTCCCAATCATATCCACGGCAGCAGTGCCTAGTCGCGAGATCTTGCGAGGGAGAGAGCCGGTGTCAACATAAGTCAAACATGTGACAGTTTTTACATCTGCTCTCATCATGTTGACACCGGCCCACTCTGTGCAAGATCTCGCAAGGTTCCTAGAGTAAGATAATGTACCAATTGCACGTCTTGCTTTATCTCCAGGTGGCGCTGATCAACATAGAGCGATACCTGATGGTGGTGCACCCCATCTCCCACCACCTGCACGTCAAGCGCTCTAGTCTCTTGGTCTGCGTCAGTCTGGCTCTAACCATCTCTCTCCTGCTGTGCGGACTGCCCCTGGCCAAGGTGGGCGCCCCGTACATGTACTACGGGGACAACCGCATCTGTGGATTTGACTGGTCGCCATGGAGGCAGAACGATGCCAGTCACGCGACGCTGGTGCTATTCAACGCCCTCTACCTGGTGGCGCTGGTGCTGATGGTGCTGGTCTGCAACCTGGCTGTCCACATACGTCTGCATCGACGTAACCAGGTCACACACACACACACACACACACACACACACACACACACACACACACACACACACACACAAACACTCACGCGCGAACGAGAGAGAGAGAGAGAGAGAGAGAGAGCGAGAGGGGGGGCAGGCAGACAGACAGACAGACAGACAGACAGACAGACAGACAGTCACACAGACAGACAGACAGACAGACAGGCAGACAGACAGACAGACAGACTGAAAGACACACATACAGACACACAAAGACTGAGACAGACAGACATAGCCATATACATATAGACAGACAGAGACAGACAAAGACGGACGGACAGACGGACGGACGGACGGACGGACGGATGGACAGGCAGGCAGGCAGGCAGGCAGGCAGGCAGGCAGGCAGGAAGGCAGGCAGGCAGGCAGGCAGGCAGGCAGGCAGGCAGGCAGGCAGACAGACAGACAGACAGACTGAGAGACAGACAGACAAACACACAGAGACTGAGACAGACAGACAGACTGACAGACAGTCACACAAACACACAGAGACTGAGACAGACAGACAGACAGACAGACTGACAGACAGACAGACACACAGAGACTGAGACAGACAGGCACACAAACACACAGAGACTGAGGCAGACAGACACACAAACACACAGAGACTGAGACAGACAGACAGACAGACACACAGAGACTGTGATAGACAGACACACAAACACAGAGACTGAGACAGACAGACAGACAGACAGACAGACAGACAGACAGACAGACAGACAGACAGACAGACAGACAGACAGACAGACAGACAGACAGACAGACAGACAGACATACAGACAGACAGACAGACAGACAGACAGACAGACAGCGAGAATGAGGGGTGGGGCTGCATAGCAGCTACATTCCAGCCTTTACTTCTCTGGCAACAGTAAGTGATAAGGAAGTATCACGTTCAGCCATTGTCAGGAAATCGTATAGACTTGGTAAGTAACTGTATTGAAGGCCGAATATGGTCCACTCCCACTGTTTGTTATCAGTGCAGTTACAATGGCGGTGACGTGCTTATTATGACACTGCACGAGAACTAGGAAGAGGGCTTGGCCTCTAGGAGCGTTGAATAGAACACATGTAGCATCAATTAACAAATGATAAACTGTTAATGAGAGGGAGAGAGCGAGCAAGGGAGAGAGCGAGCAAGAGAGAGAGAGAGAGAGAGAGAGAGAGAGAGAGAGAGAGAGAGAGAGAGAGAGAGAGAGAGAGAGAGAGAGAGAGAGAGAGAGAGAGAGAGAGAGAAGTGGGGGGATTGGGGATTGGAAGGGTGGCAGCATACTACCACCCCATCCCACATGCTCACACACACACATACACATCCACACACACACACATCCACACACACACACACACACACACACACACACACACACACACACACACACACACACACACACACACACACACACACACACACACACAAAAGAAGTAACTGGGAATGGGGAAAAAGACATTAAAGTGCTCAATGTGTGGCAATTTCCACATATCAAGGGATCATAGGCAACGTCTCACAGTGAGGGAGCGTACTATGTATACTGATGTTCAAGGAGGGATGTGGGCAAAGGACACACAGTGGGTGCAGATCTGAACCTGAAAACGAGAACCACTGGTCTGACTGTCACTGTGACCTTGGGTGTTGCAGGTCTTTGCTCAGCAGGCCACCATGAACAATCAGGCCTCAGCAGATCGCACCAACAAGTTCTCCATCCTGACTCGCGTGGTGGCTGTTGTCAACTGCATCTGCAGTCTGCCCTTTGCTGTGAGTTTCCCACCCAGCACTCCTGCTTTCACACACATGGACTTGATAGCATGCATGCACAAGTATGCATATGTGCACTATGTACACACACCTATGTGCCTACATGCACACATGCACGTGCATACACACACACACACACACACACACGTGTAATCCCCTCCTAGACGTTCTTTATTTGAAAGGATAGAACATAATAAAAGTTGAGATCATCAATGAGCACTTCTAGATGCCCCAATGTTGATAGCACAGCTTTTGAAAACACTACTTTGACAAAGTCAGAAACAACTGAATTTTAAAAATCCTATTTAAGTTTCAAAGGGTCTTACAAATTGGCATACACTAAAAAACGATCACCCGGCTAATCTGAAACAACGAAATGACTTTTAGTCAAAGCTGCTCCTATAACTTGCCACTCTAATTTCATGGCATCTTTGCACACACATCTGGCCACACCTGCACATTTTACCCCTGACATCCATTTCTTCAAAATTCTGACATTAAAAAAGTCACAGAAGATACAAGATTGTAAAAACCTGGTTTTGTATTTCTTATTGTGACTACACTTCCAGTTACAGGCGACTAACTCATGGCCATCTCAAAGTAGCCATACTGCTGGCTTTAGTGCTGATTCAAAAGAGCACCACATGCATCAGGCCAAAACAAAGTATAGCTGTGGTTAAGGTAACATGGCCAAAAAGAATAAGGTCCGCAGGTTTGGCCTGAACTTTTTCTTTTTCTTTTTAAAAGATGCCATATTAAACAAACCAAACTTTCTTTTACTGAAGACGCTCTTTAAAACTTCAATGGTGGCTTCCCTCAGTGCTCATTAAGCAGGGAAGATGGGACAGCACAGTTTATTTTAGTCTATAGTCAATTTCTTTATTTTCTTTTTCTTTTTGCAAGATTGAACAAAAAGTTTAGGGCCAGCAGAAAAAAGGGGTATGTCGGGTTACCGTAACCACAAACAATTTTGTGTGGGGTCTTAATGCAAGACTGTTTCTGCTTCATCAATCCACCTCAGGTTAAGCTGATGGTGGCCTATAATACAGGCAGACAGAGTCTCCAGAACCTGGAGGACAGCATCACCAGCATCCTGCTCTTCTGCACGCCCATTGTCAACCCCCTCCTCTACTTCTTCTTCAACAAGACCTACCGTGACTACTTCCTGCGGGCAGTCATGTGTGGCTGCAGAGCCTGGGCAGCCAGAAGGGTGGCCCCCCAGGCCCCTTCAGGGGCCGGCCCCTCTGGCCCCAACAGGGGTGCACAGTCCAGGACAAACCCCCAGAACACCATCTCCATCCAAGTCCTGTCCCACAACCATGGCAACGCTGCCAACACCAGCAATAGTATCAACCATGACAGACAACTTGTCAGCACTACCATCTCCTGTGATCTTACCTCTGGGCCAGTAAACAGTGGCTCCGCTAGTTTGGCTAACAGAGCCATGTCCAAGGCCTCATCAGTTCAATCCCAAGGGATAATGAACTTACTTTGCACCACCATGAATAAAGGAGGACAAGACCAACTTGTGCCTGATTACTGAAAGGCACTTTCAAAGTGGCAACCTTATTTGACTACCCTGGAAGGTGCATTGATGGCAGTTAACAGCATTAACGCTGATGAATGTTATCCTAAAAGGCACAATCATGTCAAAAAAATTTCATCTATCAATTACTTCATATAAGGACAAATATTTCATTTACTTCTGCTGACAAATGTGCAAAAACTTGCCTCTAAGCACAGGAACTTCCTGTGGTTGACATCATGTTTATCATGAAGGTATACTCTGGAAACAACATTGTCACCAAATGATTCTGTAACCCAACTTGGCAACTGGCAACTTGCAATGCTAGCTTTTCCATATATCTCTTTGCCTCCTCTTAATTCTTTCCATATTTTCTTCCCTAACTCCTCCACTGCTGACAATTTACATGCACACACACACACACACACACACACACACAAACACACATACACATTTACACACACACATTTACACATACATACATGTACACTATTTCTCTCTCAATGCCGTTGGTATTTTCCCTTCAAATCCACCTTTGGACAGGAAGAATACATCAATAGCATTAAAATTAAGAAATTCCAAAATTCATTTGTAAGGTTAAGATATGGTGTAAATGATCTGAAGAACAACAGACATTGTTATGATAAGTTAAAGGAGGACATGTAGTACCCCTTTTGCTATGAAAGTGAAAATGAAGACCATTTACTGTTGAAATGAACTTTCCACTCAGGCCTCAGATCAGAATGAAATATCTTTGGTAATATCTGCACACAGGAACATATTGTACAAACAACAGACATGGTTACGTATGTACACTATGCTTTAAAGTTTCGTGAAGAAAAACTTTCAGTTGATATTCAGTGATAAATCCTGCTGGTAATTGTCCATCACAAACAGTGATCTCATTATTGTAAAGGGCAGTTGGCTCTCCCCACCCCACTCCCCACCTCCCCTGTTGTTGGGTTTCATCATCAACTGATGCTAGTTTCATGAGAATGTAAACCTACAGCACACAAAAAAACTATCTTCATTTTTACAATATTTTCTCTTTAAAAAAAACCTAAGTCATATAGACTTTTCACACAATGCATGATAAACACATTAGTACAAGATCATTAAGGTTTACGATTTAAAAAAAATCTTATGCCAAAGACGTTTTATGTGTGTATATGTGTATGTGCATATTCATGTCTACGTGCTTGCGTTGACAAGGGTATGTTTGAACTGTGTTTGCATTTTATGCATGCATGCATTTTACAATGGTGTCAGTATAATGCTTGATTATTCAACATTTGAAGCTTGTATGTATATATTTTGATATCCACTGTTAGATCATCCACTGTATTTAAAAGTATTGAATAGCACAACACATTCTTGTCCTGTAAAAACATAGGCTTGCATGTCTAATGCCTTGACCGAGTTGCTTACAAACATTTTAGAGTAGTTAGGGCTAAATGTTGTAATTGTGAGTGAAACAATTCATTGAAATGTACATTCTGATTGTGCCCTGATGGACATGTGCTACTTGCTACCATATTGATTAAACCTCATACATCCACTGAATAAGAGAAACTCAGCGAGTACTGTCTTAGATCAAACTGACTTTAAAAAAAAATGCGAAGCAAAGGTTTTGTTGTAAACAGTGAATTCAGTAAGTTGTCAGAGAAAGTGTTGGGTCAAAGGCAAAACAATATTCAAGAATAAGCAACTCTCTTATTCCAATGCAAAAACAGAAGGAAATTTAAAAAAAATCAATACCCAGACTCAGAGACACAGAGAAACGAAAAAGAAAAATGAAAAAAGACAAAGACAAAAGACAAAGTAAATCCTCTGAATAAAGTCACATCAGCAACATTTCAAGGAAAATGGACCAACATGACATTCAAGGGTGAAAGAGAGATATCAGAAGGCTACTCACTCATCCTCACTGTCCTCCAGAGATTCAACTGGCTGCTTCTGCTCACATGCTTCTTCAGACTTGATGGCCTCCCAGCTTTTCCCAAGTTCCTGAGGGGTCAAACACAAACACTGTTTTCAGCATACATGAGCACATAAGGGTTTCAGCTTGTATGGGGGCGTTGAGTGGCTGAGGCTATATGTAGTACAGCTAGATACTGCCATGCAATTAATAAAATGTTCTTCATGGCCAAAATAAAGGTAAAGCATTTCAGCAAAGGATATCACCATGGAAACAAAAAAATGGGTTAACTTACTGGACTCCTAACATTGACAGCTGTAGTTTCCAAACATTAACAAGGAAAAGTCATACTAGTGAGTTGTTGAAAAGTATTGCTTGATTATAGTTGATATGGATAAATGACAAAGTTGATCATAGGTTTGCTGTTGTTTGCCACTTCATTATCATTCTGTGTATAGTCAGAAAAAACACATAGTCATTTTTCACCTTAACATTCATGTCTTATTCTGAGAAATATTAAATGTCCTAAACAAACAAACAAAAACAAACAAACATTATTTCTCCAGAAATCTGACCACTAAATATCCCCTTTCAGGACAGTGAAACCTTTTTCAAAGTGATGTTTATCTGTGTTACAAATTTTTGGGGGGAACATTTTAACAACAGAGAATATATAATTATAATACGAACATCAGCGTATCAGTTTCATCATATTTCTCCAGGAACACACACCCTGAAAGGCATTTGGTAAGAAACAGTTTTAGTTACTATGCAGCCTATGCAACAGCACTCTTTCATCAAGGAAATATGAGGATTCAACCCTATTCTTGGAAAGAAAAACAACAACGTTCACAAAACACTCTTGGATACTTACCTCCTCTACCTTATAGTACTACATCATATGCTTGAAGGTAATTCTATATTTAAGAGAAAAAAATTCCCAATTAAAATAATTTTATTCAGTTCTGGTACCCATGGCATCTGGATGTTTTTAGAAGAGAAGAATGAAAATAACATCAGCTATACAAAAGTGAACTTATTATCACAGTCTGGATAAGAGTGAAATAATAATACAGCACAACAGAGAAACTGCGTGCCTATGGCACACGGGCAGTTACAGCAAAGGACTTGCTGCCTGACAAGTAAAAAAGCTGCAAGTAAAAACAGACATGTCCACCCACCAGGTAGTTGACCACATAGAACTTGTCGTACTTCTTTGCCTTGGGGTTGATCTTCCTGTGCAGCTTCTTCCTCATGTGGTTCTTCAAGGCATCCACGGTGGAAAAGACCTTCTCACAGTACAGGCACTGCAAGCTGGGCAGAGAGCATGCTATGAAGTCATCGCTATGGTGTCTTTCCACAATTTCCTCTTTCCCTTACAAAGAGGAAATCTAGCAGGAAGTAAATGATCCATTTTGAACGCAGAATGATTTTGTTCCGCCAATACAAAAGCTTGATAAGTTCATCAAACATATACGTGATTAAACAGAAAACTTCAGAAGTACTGCTACGATGTAATCCTTTATTAGAAGAATGAGTCAAGAGTACGAATCACTGTCTTAGTGCCATTCAGATGTAAAAAAACTATGAGTAACATTTATTTCTGCAATGGATTGGTTTGTTTTAGAATGAATTATAAATAAAATCATAATGCAGGCCTGCATATAGTCAGAAGATAGTTTGAAACATAATCTTAAAACAAACAATACCATCGCTTAATGAGAACATCACACATCTTTCAAAACGCTACCACCAACAGCATTCTAAATGAGAAAAAGCATAAAGCATTACACACACCATCACACTGCCTGCTACTTTGGTAGGGGGTTTTAGTTCTGACTATCAACCCCAACAGTCTGCTGTTGGTTTATCATGGCTGCTCTGAATCTGTGACTTAGTCACAGAGTCTTTGGCTCAGGCTGTATGGTACACTGCATTACGACTTCAGTGTGCACCACAAGCTGCCATGATAAAGTCAAAACTTCATTCTTTTATTGGAACGATCACAGGAAATGCTGTCTGTTTTCAGGAACAATTCCTTTCAAACAAGGTTTTCACTTACTTGGATATCAGCTTTCTGAGCTCATCAAGAAAGTCATCAATGTAAACTGAAAGAAAAAGACCGAAGGTATATTGTTTTAGGCACTCTCCGTCATTATACCTAAACCAAAATGAGGAGTTCATAATAGCACATGGACATGACAGAATAGAAGGGACGATCTTCCCAAAACAGATATACTCTTCAAAATTGACCCGTGCATGGACAAGGTCATACAAATATCAAACCAAGCAGTGTGACTAAATTTACTATGTTAAACTTAAACAACATATATGAAAAACATACTCAGACTTTCAATTTGTTTCATAATGACCGTGGTAGACTTATCAAAGAAGAACAGTTGCAGAACAAAAGGAAGAATGTTGACTATCAATTTTCTACATTGTTTTACCCAAATTGTCAGGGTGGCCGGGGTTGAAACTGTGGTCCATGGCCATGTGATTCAGCAGTTCAGTTCTGTAAAATGCAAGAAGCAACAGTTGAGAGAACTGAAAAGCAACCATCCAAAAGTAATGATCATGGGTGAAAGAATGAATGAGTAACTTGAAGTAAACATTTTCATCAATGCAGCATACGGGAGTCTGTTGCTTTCATTCCCTCTGTTCAATCTCGCCTTCATTGATACCTTCCATTACCAATGAAATTGGAAACTACAAAAGATACACATTCATGTTAACCTAAATCAGTAAATGCACTTTGCATTCTCTAAATACTAATGATGAGCATGATAAATATCTAAAATAAATTTAGGCTGGTTCTGTATTAGAGGTTAGGATATATGACATGCTGCAAGCTATATCATTGATGTTTATTTCTGGTAACAATTTAATAATTTCAAAAAAACTTTTTTCCTTTACTTCTTATATGAATTTTTTTTTCATGTAATTTATATAAGCCATGTATTGCAAAATTCAAGTGCTGCACTAAGAATACAGCCCCTTGAATACAAAGTCATTAATACTAATTATTTATTAGAAATATGCACTGCATTCCTGTGACACCTCTGATGCCAGAGTTAAGTCTACTGATGTCTTATGCCTTAACCGATTCACTCACAAGCACTACAACAAGGCAGGATAGAACAGACCATCCTTGCTGGCAATCACGTTCATTCCCACCTGCTTCCCACAACGACTTCTTTGCAAAACAGGCAGGGTCGGGAAATGTCATCTTCCAGTCTCTCTTTCTCCTTCTGTGCCAGCACCACTTCCTGTGCAGAAAGCAACACATCCCATTCATTACACATCTGCAGTAATCAGTGGTAAAGATTTCAATTACAAGCATGGTGGAGAATGGGAATGCATGGGAGTTGTTCTCCCGAGTTTGTGACTGGATGGGGTGCTCTATTAAAGTTTCTTATAACCAGCTATGTTCTAGTTTTAGGCAAAGAAACATTGCATCAGGAGATTGTACATATGTCCAAGAAACACCATGAGCAGTGGGATTTGATGAAAGTAAAGTTTGTGCATGTTAGAGTAATAAATAATGTAAAATTGCCATCAAAATGACGGCCAAAAAGTGGAACTGCTGACCCAACACGCTCCACAAACTATCTGCAGCAAAGTATGCCATTGGTGTTTAAAAATTCTGCTGTGAATCTGTTAATTAAAGTTTTATTTAGCTTTTCCCAGGAAGAAAACCGTTATGTCACAATAACTGTACGTGAAAATCGACTTAAAAGACAGGGTAATGCACGCTTCCTGCGAGGTCACAAGTGGACTTGCTTTTTTCACAAGCCGCTTCCTCCCGAACGCATTCACCACACACCGCTAGGTTTAAAAATCGAAAGTACTGATTCAATAGATCAAACTCATACAGAAAACATTAGCATTTTGTGTGCGATATTAAAAAAAAAATTCTTCAATAAAGTCACAGATGAAGCGTGCGTTACCTACAATGGCCAGTAACAGCATTTCGCCATCACAGATATATCTTGTCCAGTATCTGTTACGTAACAACTATATCCAGCTCTCATCTTGTCACATGAAAGGTGCTTGCCATTTACTTTAGTGACAGGTATTTGTTTTGCTTCAAACTCATTTGCATTTCAGAATTACAGGTTCTAAGAAGTCACGGAGTAAATGTGTTACCTTTCGGGCAGGGGTATACTTAGTGACACTGTTCCAAAAAAAGTACTACTGCTGCTGCTTT